>JAYMTP010003502.1:0-16855 GCA_036897365.1 Geranium brycei | reverse complement strand
CACGTTTGAATTAACACTTAAGTGACACTTTCATTAATTTTAACGGATTTGCATTGACAGTGCAAAAATAAATATGAGTAAAGGAGACTTGTTGCAAAAATGAACATGCGTGAGGGAGAGTTTTTGCAAAAACACAGTAAAGGTAGAGTTTTTGCAAAAAAACATAGTTGTAGAGAGAGTTTTTGCAATTTTTCGTAAAATGAATTTGAGTTCCACCAGTTATGAGCTTACAGTTTCCACCATCTCTATTGGGCTGCCCAGTTCCTCCGTCATTTAGTTCCTTTACTTAAATGTTCTGAACTTATCAAGTGAAGTCTTGAACATAAAATGGTTAAGTAAGTTTCAAAAGTGAGGGTGGTGATTTTGAGTTTTCTTCGTTTATTCATGGTTGCTTTTTTTTACATTGCATTATAGTGTGTTATGAATTTATCTTTTGAACTGGTTTTTTTTTCCATTGTGGCGTGGTGGGTTACACTATATGCATACATATGGACATGGAGGTGAACTCAGATGCCGCAATTGATGCTTCTTTTCTTGTTGTGACGAAAAGAAGAAACTGATGCTCTTGCCAATACGAATGTTAATAGCATCCTCAGAGGTATGCTATTAACATTTAAAACTAGTCTCCCAATGGCCTTAGTTTTGAAATCTATGAATATAAAACTACATGACACTTTGACGACCTTATGTCATAAATGAAAATTTGTTGATTATTGGATTTATTACCTCGCCTTCCCTTCTAAACTATTAAAAACATTTGTATTAAGGACAATATTTTGAAGAAAAAGAAACCCAAAGTTATTTCACTCTATTACGTGTAAATGGTTTTGCAGGGAGCGCTTGCACTAGATGAATTATATAGAAGGCAAGTTATTTTGGGGTTCTGTTTGTCAAATATAAGATTTTATGGTACTTACTTTCATTTTTAAAGTGGTATGTGCTTTGGCTAATTGGCTTATGTAATTGATTGTTATCATCTTATGATCTTATTCTTTGTGTTAACTCTACTTCAAAATTAGTAAATAACAAAGATCATAGATAGATTGAGTGTTTTCTATAGATTGTGGCAAGAGTGAGATCTTTGCTAAAATGCAGATTGATTGTGGTATTTGTGAAACTCAATAAATGATAAAGTCCATACGTTTAAATTTGAGTTGCCTAATTTGTGTATGTACATATGGTCAAGATGTGTACAAAGTATTCAAAGATAATTTTTGGGATCAATATACTGAAGTTTGATTGTTTCTAATTTTACTATATTGAACTTTAAAATTTTTTTACAGATAGTTCAGTATTCTTGTAATACACTCAAGGTAACATCTGTTAAAGATAACAACTGATTTTTTTAATGACCAAAATGCCCTTGTAGTATAAATACGAAATGACCATTTTACCCTCAATTAAAATATTAAGTTTAACCTATGACTCGAGACGTCTTTTCAAATAAATAAAATTTTAAAATTAAAAACAGCTTATGGAAACCCTAAAATACCTTCTCATCTTCTCCCATACTCTGTCTGATCCTCATCCCACCACCTGCCTCCTAAATTAATTACTCGTTTTCCTTTTCACAATGTCACTCCCTATTTTAGGAGCAGATAGAATTCAACAAAATTTCTCGTGACCGAATAAATTAGGGTTTGTTTAATTCCAATTTCATTTGGGTTTTGATTATACAAATACATGATCAATAAAACAATTGTATCTGAATCAATCATAAGAAATAACAAAAAAATCAATAAACTGAAAATTCCTATTTGTATCAACAATCACAGACATAGATTTGCATAACATAATTACACTAACCGTACGTAATATATATACATATATATATATATATACATATATATATCCCTTTACCCCACGTATTTTTAACGTAACATAATTATTTTGTAAAAAGTCTAAAATACCCTCAATAATCATGATTTAAAATCGGTCTGGTCTAATTGGTTTAAATCCGATATGACCGATTCAATTACATGTTGATTTACATGAAGCCTATTATTTTGCCTCCCTCACTTGGCAGGCAGGCACAACTTACTGCAGGTTAAAACTGGGTTGTACATACTAGTTGGGTTTGACCATACCCTTTATATATACATCCATTTTATTTCTTTTTCACGACGTGTGGGGAGGGATCATACCCCAACTGGCTAACTGTGTATGACTCCAGACACGACCGAGTGGAGGTGCCCTATGGAGAGCCAATTCCACTGCCTCGGTCCGACTTTATCTTGCACGCGGAGCTCGGAGAGGAGGGCGATGACCACTTCTTTGGAGGCAGCCTTACGATTGCTGCGGACCTGCAAGTCTTGCCCAAGGACAGCAGTGATTCGAAGATATACTCCATTAAGGGCGAGACAGACATTGTTGTCAATCAGTTTGACAAGATTTGGAAACCGCTCTACTTCATGCTCGAGGACACAAGTCTCAAACGGAAAGTGCCTGATGGAGGAACCACGGACGGGCTGCGCATCAAGATCACCGTTCTTCCTTTTCACGAGTACGGGCCCGATGGAGATGAAGTGAAGCTCATCCACGATGAAGTAAGCCTAACTTAACCATTAATATACGATTAGTTACTTACCCTTAAGTTGAATTTTGGACTATATTATTCACTTAGGGGACGGATTTGGTTAGTTATGATCAACTATTATGTTGAAAACAACATGTATTGTGTACCTAATGGCAGGTGATCCTAGGTTAACAATATCATTGGTTACTATTTCTATTTGTATTGACAATTAGTCTACATATTCACTTGCATATGAGATTGAAATAGCACTGTATCTATCGATGGTACTCTTGCTATTGTATTCTTTTATTGAAAATGACAAAACTAGCAACAGCTTTTCGAGAGGGGAAATGAAGTTAGGAGAGTACAATAAGAGATATTCGAAATCTAAAATGAGTAGACGTCAATATTAGACGTCAATTAATGATTAATTTAGAAACTTGAGATTCTTGATGGGTAGACTAGGGTCTGTTCAGATTCGGTTCAAAATTTTGACCAAGATGCTTGATTGTTTTTTAGAACATTCGGATTCCTGGACTTAGGCTTCACTTTGTATTCTAGATGTTTTCCTTTCTGTTATACCATTGTATTATGATAAATTGGTTATTTTTCATATAAGGGATTAGAATGAGTCTATAACCACTAATTTAAGGGGATGATGATTATTGATTATGCATGGCATGAATAGTTCTGTGTTAGGATGTGTTATGACCGAAATCGATTATGCTTCTGCTTATGATAAATTTAGTTACTTTTCATTTTTGTATTTTTAATGTCATGGGTTTAGTTCATAGACATGTTAATGTTGTTGTTATGTGTGGATTCAAATGTCTTCATATTTTTGTCACTGTACCATTTTGACCTTCACTATGCTTTCCTTATTCATGATTGTGTATAAGTTTCATAAGGTCAATGAGAATTTCACTAGCTATGAGCTTCATAGTTTTCACTATGGTCTATTGGGATTGATGTAATAATATAAATGCACAAGGAATGAGAATGATTCTTGTGTGACCCACTTTATCTATCCAATCTCAAAAAATGTGTTGAGAATGAAATATTTATTGGTATATGCATGGTTGTGTGTGGGGGCACATGCCACATAAATTAAACATTCACTTTTAGCCCAAATTGCAGCATAAAGTCAAGTTCTCTTCAGCTTCTCTCTTCCTTGAGAGCCCATCATCATGTCTTGTTCATGATTCTTTCATGCACATTGTACAGTACATGACTGAAATCATTGCAAGCTCAAGCTTAGACATAAATGGACCTTATATCATTTAAGAAGAATCACAGGTACCACAATCAATAATAAAATTAACACAAAGGTTATCACAATCAATACCAGTAAATTGACCCTTATAGTTATAACTCTGCTGTTAAGGGTGTGCAGAATTTACTTGCCGCAGCCCTAGGTTGCGGGTGAAAACCCCTCGGCCTAGTAGTAAAACACGCCCAATGGCGAGACGGGATGGAGAAAGAAATCACGGCGTTGGAGGCTAATAAAACTTGGAGTTTAACCACTTTACTGCCTAGTGAACGTGCAACTAACTTCAAATAGGTTTACAAGGTCAAGTACCGTTTAAATGGTTGGGCCAAGCGGTAAGGAGCTCACACTGTTCGAATTTTTATACGTGCGAGTTTTCTTTTCGGATGCTAACAAACGGGTTAAAAGACCGATAACACGATTTCCCAAAAATCAGTCAAGAACAGAGAATTTTTCTGATTCGCTGAAGAAAAAAAAGATGCCTCTGGAGTCATTAGTGACCACTGCCTCCGGAAGCTCCCATTCTTCACCTACAAGCCACCTCACTATGTTGCAAAACAATGAAGCAGACACCAAATTTACACAAACCTTAATTTCACTAACACAATCACATATTCATTATACACACAGAAAATAATGATAATAGAGAGACATAATATCTAACATAACATAAACGAGGAATCCAAATAACATAATAATAATAATAATAACCGAAACATATATATACATAATTGTCACCAGGATGTTCCCTACATGTACATAAACAAGCCTAAAGTAGTTAAACAGATAACTCCACCATTATTAATGGATCAGAAGCTCTTGATCTCCTTCGGGGCACCATTCGTGAATACGGGTGACTGAGATTTTGACGCGCAGCCCGTCCACGCTCCCTCCAGAAGGTTGTTTGCCCTTGAGGCCGGTGTTCTCCACAATGAAGTCCCGAGTCACATAGCCTCCTCTAACCGCAATCTCAGGAATTCAAATCATAAAACTATGTCTTCTCATAGTACTCAATACATGTGAGGTCTTGAGTTTGAATCTTGGAATGTGCCATAACAAAAATGTCCTCTCACAGTAAACATACGTGATATGTAAAGAAAGTGATTGGGCTTACATAACTCAATGTCCTAGTTGGTGGGTCTGACCCAACTTCGGCTATGTTCTCAGTTTAATGGAAAATTAAAGGGCTTAAAGATCATAGTAGCACCCATATCAATAACTATATAGCTGCATTGAAGAAGCTCAACTATACAAATTTGTTCGTAAAACTAATCTAATCAACACCATGAGTCAATCATGGGTAAAATAATGTACCAGCATTCTAATCAAATATAGATTAGACTATCTTCTCAAATTGTCCAAATCACTTCTATAAGCTGTATATAACCGGAATCTTCAAAAACTTCTTAATAAACAAAATTCAATCAATATCTTCTCGAATTTGTATCAGGTATATGACTGTTCATGATTCGGTTTCGAACCGAATTTATTCAAAATCAAATGAATCGATCAATTTGGTTATAAGAAACTAAAACTAAAACCGAACCGTCATATTTCGGTTGGGTTAGATTTTTTTTTTATGAATATGATTTCATGAAATTCTCACATTTAGGCCGTTCTGACTTATTATTTGACTACCAACTTTCATATTGATTTTCTTTGAACTAGATTTCATGAAATTTTCACATTTTGGGCCGATCATGGCATATTATTTGGCCCAGTTAATAAAAATCGATGACCTAAAATGAGTCACATGTCCAGATCGATTGATTTTTGGTTCGATTCGGTTTGATTTGGTCGGTTCGGTCTTTTTGGGCAGCCCTAATTTGTTACCTGTAATTGTAAGTGACATATACAATACTTTCTTCTACAATCTTCATGAACTTAACTGTAAGTACATCAATGTCCCAATGCCAGAGCTGATCCTACACATACATGTGACTCTGATCAGTCCCCATTGACACACACTGCTTCCAACACCAAACAATCACTTTCACAGCCAGAGCAACTTGTGGAATGGGCCACTGGAAAGCCTAATTTGTGCCTCAAGATTCTTAATCAACAGTGTATATTGAATCCAACGGTAACTAATTTACTCTGGTGGCCCAAATTCAGAGATGAGACCACCAGATAGCATACTGTGAAAACTGTGTGCTATTTATCTTCATTTCTGTGCAGTCATGTCTTTTTCACCATTCCTACTTCCTAGGTTGCAAGAAATGGATGGATAAGAATCAACAATGGTGGTGTCACCAAGAACTGAACAACATTAAAAAAACAAATTTAAGACCATCAAGAAGAAGCAAAATCAGATTGAAACAACCTAGTACTCATCAAAGGTTCAAACTTTGTGGTATTAACAAAGAAAAGTGAAGATACAAAAACAAAAGGGTACTCTCTCTTTTTCCTCTAAAGAAACTATCTTTTTTTATTGTGTTTGAATTGGGTATTCAAGTGGCTGCAATTCTCTCAAAGTGTCCAAGCCTATTGTCAGCCAGTTTTGATCTGTGGGCTGATTTCTTGTACTCAAACCAAGTGAACTCCTTGTACAAGCTCTCTCCTCCTTTCATTAGTGATGGCAATGGAGCTATTTTCTCACTCAATGGTGGCCCTCCAAAGTAGATCATTGAGAGCCTTGCTTTTCTTGTGTTTGCCATCACCCTGTGCCTCACACTTGGGAACCTCCCATTCGTCATCACCTGAATCCAGCAAAATTCATGTCAAGTTATGTCCACAAGTGAATCAAAAATCTTCACATCAGATAATTA
Source organism: Geranium brycei (assembly GCA_036897365.1). NCBI lineage: Eukaryota > Viridiplantae > Streptophyta > Magnoliopsida > Geraniales > Geraniaceae > Geranium > Geranium brycei. The sequence goes on along the minus strand of JAYMTP010003502.1, from coordinate 10,305 downwards.
CGAGATGCAGAGGACATTTGTATGTACATTAGACTCGAAACTTGATAGAAATCATTAAATTTGACCATTTAACCTCAATGTGACCAAATATCAAAAGTCAGCCATATCTGTTGATTACATTAACAGATACATTGTTGATGACATTAACAGATACATTGGACTCGAGACCTGATATCGGTAACTGGGTTTGACCCGTTGACCTCAATTTGACCAAACACATCAAAATAAGTCAAAGAATCTGAGTTACCTGCAAGGAGTCACCAACATTGATGAAGAGGGAGGTCTCATCAGGAGGGACTGAGATCCATCTCCCATCCCTCAGAGAAATCTGCAGACCAGAAGTGTTGTTGGACCTCAGCACAGAAATGATCTGTGGGTCTGTGTGCTCACCAAACCCAATCCTATCCTCACACCCTCCATTCACAACCGAAGCCGAGTCCGGGCACGGAGGGTAGTGATTGATCCTGAACACAGAGTCACTCTGCTCATCCATCAGCAGCTTGCTCAACACATTCCTCGGCTGCACCTTCAATCCATCAGCCATCATCTCCAGAACCCCACAAGCCATCTTCCTCACAGAACTCACATAATCATTCACAACACACCTGAAATAACACAAAACACCCAAAAGATAGTTTTTTTTCATGTCAGAAACGATTTGGGTTCAATAAAAATCCGATTTTTATCAATCTGGTGTCAAATTAGTTACCGAATCTCATCTGGGTTTTGGCCAAAAGCCGAAACGAAGTCGTGAGAGCTCGAATCTGGGTTCGTGGCCAACAAGAGGTACTCGACCCAACCCACGTCGCCGTTGGGTCCGATGGTCTTGTTCCCGTAACCAAAAGGGCTCGGAGGTCCGGCCTTGGCTTTCTCCGGCGCCGGAAGGTTGAAGAATCCGGTGGCCTGAGCCTCGAGCTTGGAGATGACCTCCATGGGGACGCCATGGTTGGTGACCTTGAAGAAGCCGAGCTCCTCGCAGGCCTTGACCAGGAGGTGCTTCTGGTCCGGCTCCGACAGGTCTATTGTCGGGATCTCCGAGAAGAATATGGTCGGCCTCGTGTACGATGAGAGCTGCTCCATTGTCGGAAAATTTTGGTCTGTGATTTTCTTACAGAGAGCTTGAGGAAGAAGAAGAAGAAGAAGGAGAAGAGCGAATTGGGTTCGGCTCTGTTTCGGTAGTTATATATCGAGAGGAGAGAGGAAGTGTTGACCGTTTATTTATTAGTTTATTCTTTTGGTCAACGATTGACCACTCGTATTAAAATACTAATAAACATATAATATTAAAAATATTAAAATAAACAAGTGGGAGAAAAGAAATGAAGATTTTAAATTCTATTATTGGTTATTAATATTCCTAATTTCTTATTGTTTCTTCGCTCTATTAAACATCTACTTATAGAGGAGCCGAGTCGCGACTTTTGAATATTTAATTAGGGTAAGCTAAATGGATAAAGATTTTAAATTCTAGGGGTAATTTCACTTAGGTCACCACAAAAGTTTGTAGTATCACTTAGGTCACTACTTTTTTAATTTATTTTGTGAGGTCATCAAAAAGATCTCACTTTTATAACTTTCGTGACTTTTTTTTTCGTTACCTCGTCCATGTGCGCGGCACATGACCAAAAGTTTTCTAATAATGGTCAAAGTACCCCTAATCCCTAATTCAGTAGTAAACGAAATAGAAAAACGCAAAAAGCCTATTTTGCTCACAATCGATTGTTGTCAATAACGAAAGAGGATAGGCGACACCATCGATGCGAGTGTGGAATTTCTTCTCCGATTCGGACATCGCATACCACTGAGAACTCAAATAGAAGATTCGCATACCACTTCGCATGTTCGTCTTTTCTCTTAACCAAACCAAATGAACAGCGTAAGTGGATATGGGTTAGGATCTAGGTTAGGTAGCGTTAACACTCAGAAACAAAACAGACATTTCAAATCATTCTCAAACGAAAGTTATAACGGTGAGACAAAATATGGGTTTGGTGACCACACAAATTAAATTAGATTTTTGATGATCTAAGTGAGACTACAAACTTTTGTGGTGACATAAGTGAAATTACTCAGAAATTCTATTACTGGTTATTGTTGTTTCTTCACTCTATTAAATATATCTACTTGTACAAGTATTTATCTTTATAGAGTTAATTTATGGGAACATAGTAGGGTAGTTCAAAATTTATATACTTTGTTGGCAAGAAAGCTTTCTTATCCTTCCAAATCATCTACAATGTGCAAACAATTATTTATTGGAATCTTGGTCTTAGGATGATGATCTTATCTCAAAGATTTCACATGCACATGTATGTGAGATGTATAGGTTCCTCTGGATATGCTCCATCTTTTTTCCAATGTTTGAAATTAATATTACTTTTAAAATTAAGATATATCCGATAAGTACCAAACTTTTGTAAAGTTTAATATTGCTTGAAAAGTTTGTGTTTTGATTTAATTGTGCATGGTTCAAAGACTTGTACGATATAGATATAACGCTTGAATAAGGAGTTAGAAATATTTTATTATATGTTCAAGAATATACCACATTCACATTTTTAAGATTAAAATTACTAATAATTATTAATTAATTTATTGTGGTCATGTGAATGTGACGTTTCTTTCGATTTTAAGGATAAAAATTCAAATACAAAATTAATGTACTCTAGCTCCATAAATATTTAGACATCCCATGCAACAACACTTAACAATGAGTACTCTTTTTCTTTTTCAGTTTTTAAACAACTTATTCTCTTGAATAATATATGCAGCAAATACATTGTCTTTAATCTCTGCACATTAATTTGTGGTAATTAATTAGCCAAATTAAACACTAGAAATAACAGATATTGATTTATTAATTAATTTGGGTAGCAAAACACACAAATGACGTTGTTTTTGTGCGACAAATTGAGGACACGGTGACCTCAAGAAACGAAGCATTAAATAGGCGGTCACACGTCGTTTTTGTTAAAGATCCATTCCACACACGTCTTTTATTTTTGATAAATGAGCCACACACGTCTTTAAAACGCCTCCACTGGAATCTTTGAATAAATAAATAAACAAGTACGTGGCTTCGTCGAGGTTAATGTTTAGTCAATGTCGTGGCTTTCTGTTACTCGTAGCTTTCCTTGTCTGCTGACGTGGACTCTTGCCTATGGTCTTGTTTTGCCAGGTTGGCAAACGGCCACCGAACCAACTCTCCATCAACCCTTCCAATCATTTTTATCACATTTCTTTATCGTCCATTCCAATTTCCAATTATTATTCTTTCTTCTTTCTCATTATTTTTTTGTTATATACAATGAAAATATATAAATGGGGTTTTCAAGCTTTAAACACTATATTTTTAAAATAAATAGTTTTATACTATGTGGTTAGGAACCTTAAAATTCGAACTTAGATTCGGAATCAGATCTCCACGTGCTATCCGGATGAGACTTTATTATATTTAGTTGTTTGTGTTTGTTTGATATCCTGCTTATTAGTATGGTTGAGGGAGTTTGTTTACTATGTTCAGCAGTAGGTTTACGTGGTTTCTCCAGAGGCCGTGACTTGCAATATGCTTACATGTTTTAGTACGTAAGTTACTGTTTGTAGAAACAGTGTTTCTGAAATTGTCCCACCCAATTTAATGAATGAATGAAATGCTTTGATTAAATATAAATAAGTTTAACGTGCGATCTTTTGTTTATTAATTTACGTTTACTACGACTTCAATAAAAATGATTTTATCTTATTATCGTTATGATTTTCATATTATTTTATCAACTATGTCTTTCGGTGTCATGATCCACGAACATGAATGATCATAGGTTCATGTGGCTTGTTTAGGCATTTATGATCAATCTGCACGTGCACACGTCACATGTTTAAGGATGTTCCGATGTGAAATTAATTATTGTTCCATTCCACCACCAATCTTTGAAATGAAAAAAGTATATAAATTTGCAAAGGGGCATGAAAATCACCCACAAGGCTTGTTTCTTCTTTATGCAATAAAGACCCATTATTGCACAATTATTTTCAGCCAAATGGAAACAATGTGTTTTCATGTTTTTGGTTTCACAATGGGACCGATGATGTGTATTTGGAAACTATAGTGCATGAGAGAGATATGGTGACTTTGATTCGGTTCATGTCAATTTCCCAAACCTAGCTATCTCATATCTGTAAATATGATGCCCTTGCAAGTTGTATACATGATCCTACACAATTGAATCAACTAGAAATGTCATGTGGCCATGTCCATTATTTTTGTATACCTAATTAACTATAATTTCGGGCTCGAACAGTGTAAATAAACATATAAATGGGTTTTGCTGGGTTTTATTAAATTTTGGTGTCCAACCAAGCATTTATCGGGTTTGAATAATTTACCATCTATTTCTCTCGTACACTATGATTAAGAGCGGTCACCATCTTAATCTGAATGAACTTTGAAATTAACATGTGAACATAGTTTTTGTTAATTAGGCATGATTATGGACTTGAGTGGTGTAAAAAGACAAATGGATATCTGTAGATTTTAATAAACGATCAAATATATATTTCCTCCACATCTGAATAGTCTTATGTATATGTGTAACAATGACAATTATTTTATCATACTTATTTTAGTATATCAATACTTAGTGTTCTAAAAACATTAAACGTCCCAGGTCAAATGGATTTAGAGACTAATCCATAATGAACCAGATTAATAAAACTAATCGTAGATTAATTAATTAAGATCTGCTTCAATTTTTGTTAGAACATTGTTGTTAATCGATTTACTCATGCTTTAATGGCCGGTTGAGCTGTCCATAAACTCAAAACAAAATATTATGTATTTGTACCCTATAGTGGTTATTAAATTATTATACCTAATTAGGTATAATCCAATCCATTCAAGTAGGTGAGTGTTAGTGTGGTGTGTGATGCAATTGACATATATGGAAGCCAACGAATATATGCACGGCCTAACTATATATCTGAATCTAATAAAGAAATTTCATCCACAAACTACATTACATTAATGGTAGTGTCCAATTCAAAACCATATGGTACATTAACAAGTCATGTCAAAGAGCCTATTGGCCCTTAATTAATTATTAGTGTTATACAAATAGCTTGATTCGTGAAAATACCACTATCTACCAAATATAGCCACACATACGTAGTTGGGCTAGCAATCTCCTTTTTGCTTTCCAGTAATGGTTACACATTTATTCAAATATGGAATATTGACTCTCTCAGAAAGTCACGTCACATCTGTGATCAATTCATTATTATCTTCAAACTCTCGAGATTGATTTTCTCATTTAAAAATTTAAACTATGTTTCAAACTTAGTGTTTAAGTTTAAATATTTGTATATAACGATGGGTTTTGTTAGTGTTGAAAATAATTGATTTTTAAAGCAGAGAAATAATAACAAAACACTTATATTCAATTATTTGTAAAAGGATATTATATAAAAGTCACACGTCAAAAACTGTACTGAGATTGAAGTACATAAACGATAATTCAACCCAATAATACATTTCTTCGTGGGCCAACAGAATTATTTTCCAAGGATATGCAATTCATCATATGAAGATTGTGATGAAATCGAGACCCCACGAAGATATAGTATGCACCAAATTTCGGTTGATCTAAGCCAATTAGTGTATAGAGAAAGGATATGATATGGGTCATAACAGAAACCCTACAATCATTTTGGGGTATAAAGAACAGCTCACCAGCAAGCAAGTGTATACATGATTGGGGCCTCATTTTGATGTGACATTGATCATCAAAATGGCTTCAACTATCACCTAAAAGTGGAAATCAACCTCAACCCAAGATGGAGACATGCCCTTCAAAAGATCTTTCTTAAGCTCCACCACCACCTAATTACATCTCATGCCACCAAACTAGGGTCCTAAATCCTAGCCCTAGGACTCTTTTCTTCTTGCTTTGCATTTTTTATATAGGGCTAGGTGTCATATCTTGAAAATACTCATATTTAAGGGTCTTATTCATAATAAATCTCATGTTTAAATTTTTAAGTTATTTTATAAATATTTAAATATGATAATTTAGATGATTCCCATTTCAGAGTTACGAGTTGATGAACACATTAAATTATTTATGTGGTTCTCAACCTTCACAACCCAGATACAACGACATAATTATGACGGGTGCATTTTAAAACAGAGTTAATATTTCATTGTAATGGTTTTTCGATGGGGACACACTATGACAAAAGCGAGAGAAAAGCCCATCCCTCTCTCTTTTTCTTTTCACCCACATGTTCGCCACACGGGAAGGACGCATGGACGTAAAGAGGGGATTTATCAACTTATTTTGACCTAGGATAATAAACTCGTGGGTTTGGTCTCACTTTAGCATCAATGATGAGCTCGAGAAATTAAAGAAGACTCTCGTACCTAAGTTTCACGAATCAAACACAACTCATTCATTTTATTTTAGTGTGAAGCAGTGTAAAAAAATTTTCAACCCATTTTCATGAGCAAAGTGATGACATTTAAGAAAAAGAACGTATGTAGTTCGTAATTTTGAACTTCTCTATATCTTTGAAACGTATATTAATTTTTATACCAATAAAAATATGAAGATCCAAACAAGTAGAATTAAAAAAAGGGTATATATTGTGTTGGAAAGATATATATAATTTTCTATGTTTAAATTAAAGTTCTAATATAATCTGGTATGGGACCCTAGGAAATTTATTGTATTGACCAATAATGAAAAGTCAAATGATGATATATTTAATTTTAAGGTGCACATGCTAACATGTGATTAATTACTCATATGAGGGAGACATGGAAGTCAAGATTAGGGACAACAAACCAAAGTCAAGATTGAACAATGAACAAAAATAGAAAGGGGTGTTAATTAAATAGGTGTGAATGTGTGGGAGAGCTAAAACCAATGTTACTATTTATAATCAAACATAGGAACACTAATCTTGTCAAGAACAATTATGTTAGTGAAGTCACAAGATTAATTAAAAATAAAATAATTAAATATATCGTGTTTCATGCCAAATAATGTATATGGAAGTTGGGCAGAAGCTGGTTTCTATGCGTAAAGGAGCTGTGATCATCATGTGGTCCTAAATGATTTGGAGGTCCCTAATAGAGATAATTAGTCTATTTTGTGTACAGTCAAGATTCAGTGGAATTGGTCTTCAATATTTATTCTCTTAGATACTCAAATGATATATTGAATTTATAAGTATTCTATATGATAATGTCTATATGATTAAAGTAAATTTATGTGTAACATTGTGAGGAAAATGTTAATAACCACTAATCAGAAACTGATAAATTTAGCTACTATAACTATAAAGTCCAACCCAATATATTTAGTTGCATATGTAAATTTACATTTTAACTAATAAGATTTTTTTTGAAGGGTAAACGATCCGAAAATATTATAACTCCAAATCATTATATAGTACCCGAGTAAGAGAAGGTGGGAAATCACCGGTCTCAAACTCACAATCAGAGCCAAGTTTGGCTAAGTTTGCCACCGTATGAGTGACCAAATTACCTGATCGACGAATAAAACAAAAGTTATAATTTACATAATTTTTACATATTTCAGCGCAATTCTTCAAGACTAAAACCCACCGGTGACCGAAGTGTTGCACTGCGTCGGATAAGATTGATAGCAACAAGGCAATTTGACTCCACGACCACTCTTTCCAAGCCCACATAGGTCACCCAATGATTCGTTAACATTATGACTAATGGGTAATGAAAAGATTAATGAAATGTCGATGATTTTGACCTCCACACATTTGATTATTATTGATGAAAATATATTTATGTTTGATATTTGTGAGATGTAAGATGTTGATATACATCTTTGTAGTGAACCGAAAAATCGTGTTGAATCAAGAAAGATACTGAAGCCATTGATCCGAGACAAAGATCGATGATAAATAAAAATGTATATAAAAATCATATCAAAATGTGACATTATACTAAAATTCGATTCAATTCGAACTCTTAAAATCACGAAAAGATGTTCAAAAATATTTACTAAATAATAACACTATCAACATATATATCTTATACATGAGACACCATCAACAAGTACCTTAAGTTCTCTAAATCACAATCTTTATACTAAAAGTTCAAACATATATAAGCAAAAAAATATGTATTGAAAAGTGCTTTGCCCCGCTAGTGATGAAACATAGAATTTTGTTGCAACCAAAATTATGAAAACACATAAAATTGTCAGATCCAACGGCCCAATTATCAGTAGAAAAAGCCCATACATATTCTAAACACCTAAAAGCCCACTTCATGTAAACTCGAAAAGTAGGCCCAATAAAAACCCATTTGGTGATGACACAAAAGCCCACCATCTCACCAATATCATTGAATTTTCAAATTAATTTGTAAATCTACCAAATAAATCAGAGAATCTAATAATTAAAAACGAGATATGGCCGTACAAAAGATGATTGATCTCTTAAAGAGCATGAAAAGGCACAACTCAACTACCAATAATAAATAAATCATGGAATGAGAAGTATCTATTAATGGGCATGAAACGCTACGAGCACCTATTATTTTACGTGAACCATTATATTATATATTGCATGCAATTGGATCCGATCAAAAAGAAAAAAAAGAAAGGAACGTGACTTTGTCACCTATATAGTCATTTAGATTGCCAATTTTTTTATTATTTCATTTGAATACCAAATGACCTACCTAATGAAAATGATGGCACTATAAATGGACCTACCTTATCATGATTTTAATTATCATCTTTTTATTGGCATGTATGATTAATTATTAGTTGATCATGACTTACGAAGGAGGTATAGGTTTGTTGGTCATTTGACTTTCTCATACTAATTCTTGTTCATGTGTGCATCATTACTCTTAGTAATATTATTGATTATTTTTTAAAAAAATTATCGATAAATTGTATTAAAATTTGAACTCGACTATACTATAATAAAGTAAGAGAACATCAAATTTGTGATTCTTAAGAGTTCTTAATATTATTGTATCAATAATGAGCTCAAGACACACCCTTATATAGAAGGAGGCACAATATTGTCACCTGACTCTCACCGAGAGAGGGAGAGGTCCAATAGAAGTTGAAAGAGGTCAAACAAAAGTTGGAAATAAATGCGAGATACTGCATCGTGACCCAAACTTAGCACCTTTAGACCAAAGTTCAAATGCTTAACCAACTGGTCAAGCAAGCGTTTAAATTTAAGTTCACAAATTAGATTTTTAAAAAAAAAAAATTACATCAATTTTATATCTATCTGTAAAATCATTTCTCACATTCTTAGCGGGATCGAACCATCAACCTCACCATAAACAATGTGATAGTCAGTTAACAACTATTAAAATTAGGAATGTCAAACGCGAACCTGACTCGCTTATTCTCTATAAGTACCCGCCCTGCTAAAAAAATCTGTCCAAAGTATCGGGTATCCGTCCCGGTCCAAACTCGACCTGAAAGTAATTAACAGTAATAAGTAAAATCAACAATTACAAATTTTTAAGAAGATCAATTCATCAAAAAATCAAAAATAAAATTCACAAGCAACTTATTCATCAAAAACAACTGTCATGAGTTGATCCAGTGGTTAAGGATCTATTTAAAATTTGTTCATGATTTTTGGTTCATGGTTTGAATCTATAGTAATTTTTATTTAATAATTTTTATTTAAAAAAATTGTATCGGTTGCAGAACGGATTGGGTGTATGTCGTCCCGCACCCGATCGGTACCCGATATTTTTTTTCTAAATTTTCCCGTTTTGATCGGGATGGGTGCATCGGATATCCGCCGAGTTCAAATTTTATTTTCATCCCTAACTAAAATTATGATTAATTTTTAATCTTCGCTGCAATAGTGAATTTCACCTATGAATTCCCTATTTTATGAACTCTATTGCACGAGTTTTGGCATTTTAAAAATAATTTGTCTGGCTCAATTTATACTTAATTGGAGAGAAGATTTTTTTATCTTAAACAATAATAACGATATTAAATACTTAAATTCAAACTCTGGTCTAAAATCAGAGAATGAGTAGTGTCAACCACTAGACGACACTCAAAAGCTGGTGGAATATAATTTAAACTTAAAAAAAAAATCATTTCAGTTAAAATTACTTGGTAATAAAATAACAATTAATATTACTTTATTATTTAACAAGGGAAAATTCCACAGGAATACTTATAGGTTTTCAGAAGTCCCACTTACCTCTCCCGAAATATAAATGCTAACTGTGAGCTCTCTTAGGTTTATTAAAGTTCCACTTAGCCCAACTCT
>JAYMTP010003501.1:0-16855 GCA_036897365.1 Geranium brycei | reverse complement strand
TGAATAACTACACGACATACTGTAAGAAGAAGGTAGTCGCTAGTGTTAATAGAAGAAACCTCCACCAAATTTGTGAAGATGGGAAGAAGATGATGATGCCATCTCACTATATAATGACATCATCAACACATAATTTAAAATTTAAACAATTTGTTTGGAAAGGTAGAGGGCATTATGGACAATTCACATAAAAATTAACACTATTATGGATGGTAAGACAAAAAAATGTTTGAACTTAACAACTTGATTGTGTTTTTGACTACAAGAATGTCCCATCCATGTTTTCTAAAGTAATTTTGTTGGATTTTCTTAATATAATTTGCAAGTTTTTTCTTGAAAAAAATAATTTCTTTCAAAGAAATCGAACTACATTTATTTTGAAATAAATAAAGTAGATATATATATATATATATATTTTAGGGCAAATTACAGATGCTTCCTCTTGAGCATTGGTCACAAATATATACATACCAATTGTTTAAATTACAGCAGATGACTACCCAAGTGATTTGTTTACTTGCAAAGTCATAACTGTGTTACAATTTAGATGAAAAGACTGTTTAGCCCTTGCTTTAATTTCAAATTTCAAATTACTTGCAAAGTCATAACTCTGTTACAACTTACAATTGTGATGACTTTCATCTGAGAAGAAGAAGATGGATTTGGGGTTAGGTCACGCAAAACCAAGGGAATTAGGAGAGAAGGGTTGCACAAGGACAATATGGGAATTTTAAAAATATTTAAACATCACATGCAAGTCATGTGATGAAAGAGAGTAGATTTCCGTTCATTTTGGTTAGTTTTGTATATTTGGGTAGTCATGTGCTGTAATTTAAACAATAAGTATGTATATGTTTGTGATTAATACTTAAAGAGGAAGCGTTTGTAATTTGTCCTATTTTTTAAACCTCACTCACTTATCCACTTGTCGTTTGGGTAGTTCAATAGTTCAAAGATATTTCTGTTCCATTTTACGAAAACAAACCAGCAGATATTTTCATAGACGTTAAGGTCATAAGGGCAATTCCGTACATTCACACCCAACCCCCCGCTATATCTCCTCCCAGAGCCTCCAGAGCCACTCCACTTTCTTCTTCACCTTCCTCCCCAACCCTCGATTTAGGGTTTCGTCTCTCTCTCTCTCTGCAATTTTTTCCTGTTAATTTTTATTTTTACAGACACCACGCTCTCGCTCCATCTCAATTAGGTCAAAGGTGCGTAGACAATACACGGTGCTGAACCAAAGTCGAGTCATTTACTATGAACCGAACAGATCTGGATTCGCGAAACCCTAACCCTAGAAACCGATCTTCTTCGTGTAGGCATAAATGGGCGAGACAAGGGACAACGACGCTTACGAGGAGGAGCTTCTCGACTACGAAGAGGAGGAGGAGAAAGCCCCCGACTCCGTCACCGCCAAGACCAACGGCGAAGCTGCCAAAAAGTGAGCCCCGACCCTCTCATTTGTTATGTTCTCCTGTATTTGATTCGTTGTGGATCTAATTTGAAATAATTTGTTTGCTGTTCTAGTTTCATATTTGAATTGTTGGTTTTTACGTTTAACCCTTTAAATTGGGGTTGATGTAATTGCTTGGTATCTTGTTAATGCCTTAAAATTTGTGGGGTTTTAGTGTAATTTGTTATTTTGAGGTACCCAGTAGCCTAAATTTGCAGTTAATGTGTTTAGCTAGTACTATCTTAAGATTCAGAGACCTTAACTGATGAGGGAATGAAAGTGAGTGCCTTTTTTCTATTTTCTGTGTTGATTTACTGATAATATGTTTGGTTTACTGTACTTCTGATTCATCGCATGATGACTGTTGGAGAACAAGTGGAGTGTGTGTTATTCAGAAAAAAATATGTGGTAATATTGTAGACTGGTAACAGCTGTAAGGCTTTGCCTCTGAGAAACTTTACCCAAAGACTATTGATGCATGCCATATAACATGAATTATGCTTTTTTTATTGAATTTCATTATCTCATGAAATTTCTCTATGCTTTGTGTGCTTGTTTTGTTTGCCATGAAGTAAATCCTTTTGTCATTTAGCAAAAAGTGCTCCTTTTTTACTTGTATAACATGATTGTTTGCTTGTAAATCTTTATGACCAATGTATTTTTTTCTGTTTTCTCCCAGGGGATATGTTGGGATTCACAGTTCGGGATTCAGAGACTTCCTGCTTAAACCAGAGCTTCTTCGAGCCATTGTTGATTCAGGATTTGAACATCCGTCAGAAGGCAAAGTTTCTGATTCACGTCTTTCAGTTCTCAGCTATATTAGCTCAAATATTCTGTATTTTTTTCAGCTATATTAACTCAAATATTAAGTGTTGTAAATATGATTAGATTATAAACTTTTCATTTTATCATTTCAGGTAATAATTACTTCCATGCTCATGATTTTGACAAGGAAATTGGTCTGGTAAACCTTTTCCATTAGAAGGATCTGGAAGGTCATTTAAACTTACTGAGGATTCGTCCATACGATTTTGTTTAATTCCTCCCCAGTGCAACATGAGTGTATCCCCCAAGCTATCCTAGGAATGGATGTTCTCTGTCAAGCAAAATCTGGCATGGGTAAAACTGCTGTGTTTGTTTTATCAACTCTGCAGCAAATTGAACCTGGTGCAGGTCAAGTTGCTGCACTTGTTCTATGCCACACTCGAGAGTTAGCATACCAGGTACAATTTGATAATCTGCATCTGTTACTTGAATTTTTTCTCTGTAAACCAATTAGGCGCCAAATGCGGAAACTAGTTTATGGTGTTGTTTTTGCTGCATACCTTATTACAGCATATACTTTGTAATTTGTTGTTAATGACACATTTCAAATTCTCGCTGCTGCAGATCTGTCATGAGTTTGAGCGTTTCAGCACCTACCTACCTGATATAAAGGTTGCTGTCTTCTATGGTGGCGTCAACATCAAAGTTCACAAGGATTTGCTGAAGAACGAGTGTCCACACATTGTTGTTGGAACGCCTGGAAGAATATTGGCTTTGGGGAGAGACAAGGAATTGGGATTAAAGAATGTGAGGCATTTCATACTTGATGAGTGTGATAAAATGCTTGAGTCACTTGGTATGTCTTCTTATCTGTTAATGTTTGAGTTAGTGCTCTGCTAGTTTTAACTATACTTCAACTTGAGTCATTTGTCTTAACTATTATTTTAATTTGTTTCATCTTTTTTCAGATATGAGGAGGGATGTGCAGGAGATCTTCAAGATGACCCCTCATGATAAACAGGTTATGATGTTCTCAGCTACTCTGAGCAAGGATGTTCGCCCTGTTTGCAAGAGGTTCATGCAAGATGTAAGTTCTGCTGACCATAGAAATTCTAGTTTGGTGTTTTGGTATTCCTCGCATAAATTTTCAGTTATGTTTGTTTTAGAGTTCATTTCTATACATCTTGACATGTTTGCTTTCTTCCTCCCTTCAGCCAATGGAAATCTATGTGGATGATGAGGCCAAGCTTACTCTGCATGGTCTCGTACAGGTATCATGTCATTTTTGAACTGTGTTTTGACTCATGCGTTGTGCTATTTAATTTATATATTATGCGCTAATTGTATTTCCTTCTGGCAGCACTACATTAAATTGGGTGAGCAGGAGAAGAACCGCAAGTTGAATGACCTTCTTGATGCATTGGACTTCAACCAAGTAGTTATATTTGTCAAAAGTGTTAATAGAGCAGCAGAACTTAACAAGTTACTTACAGAGTGCAACTTTCCATCAATTTGCATTCATTCGGGAATGTCACAGGAAGAAAGGTATGCCGCTTCAGCCTGGCCTTGAATTTGTAAATGGAAGTACCAAGTTTAGTTTTTTTATTCAATGTTTTGGTTTGCTGCTTTATATATCTTGTTTTTGGCTGTCTGTGGAAAAACACCATCTTCTTCTGTTGACAGGCCAACTTTTATTTTATTTGTTAGGCCAAATGGTGGCAGAAATGTCCGTTTGAGTTCTTTTACGTTATTGGTTTCGTGACTTGCGTTTGCCATTATCATTTCTAACCATCATAAATCAGTGCCTTGTTTGATGTTTCTAGGTTGACTTATATCTAACCTTTCCATTGAACTTGCTATTTTCGCCACAACTTTTCTTCCAACTCTTGATAAAAATATCAAATGGCTCTTATATCACATTTGGTAGAGTAGGATTTGATTGTAGGTTTTTGTATCTAACTTCCATGCTAGTACTCATTGAAACCAACTGTTGTATTGTTAATGAAGTTGTTTGGTGTTATGTTATTCTCTCTGCTGTTACAAGGCTTTGGGGTTTGATTCATATTGTTCATTAAAGGTCCAATTAGATGGTGATTATATATTCTTTTCTTGTGTGCACAAATGCAATCGTGTTGTGTACTTTTTCGAAGAAGTAACTAGAAATTTGTTAATTCCCCTGTTTGATGCCAACTGATTATTCATATTTTGTTTAATCCCCCTGCTTGATGCCAACTGATTACATATTTAGTTAAGGTAGAACATGATTGTCTAGTGCTTCATGTCTTGGAAGTAATGTTTTGTTTTATCTTAATTTGAAGTTTATGTAATAATAAACTAAGTAAGCTTATTGTAATAACCTCAATAATAATTGCCCGTGTTTTTTACTAATTAACTGGCCAATTACAATAAGGTTTTAATGATGGTATGGTAGGATTCTCATGTTTTGGCTCTGAAGACAAATTTGTCATGCTATACTTTTGTTTTAGCTGACGTATGTCAGGCATTTGTTTTTCTGTATTATAACAGAATGCTGATTCAGCAATTGTTTGTGGGATCTGCACCTGTACACTGTACACTGATATCATGAACTTGGTGAATCTTCATGGCATGTGTTATTGTTTATACCCAGCATGTCCATTACGCACTGAATTTATTCAGCTCACAATTACAATGGAAAATGGTTTGTTTTATTCAGCTCACATTTAAGACGTTGCATTTATTTTGTGATTCATTTTATGCTGTGCTTTTTTTAGGTTGACACGATACAAAGGTTTCAAGGAAGGGCATAAGCGAATTCTCGTCGCTACAGATTTAGTTGGAAGGGGAATTGACATTGAGCGTGTCAATATTGTTATCAACTATGACATGCCAGATTCTGCTGATACCTACCTACACAGGGTATGTTGATATATTATATGCCCTCGTCAATTATTGTGTTACATTTAAAATTGTTTTTCGTGAAATTATTGGTCTATGTCACACCCGGGAGGATTTTTTTAGCAAAATCCTCCTGTGTGCGACCAATGAGCCTCATCCCTCGGGGCGAGAACTTTTATCCGTCTAGGATTGTTTGACGCCCTAGCACCTGAGACATCAATGATAACTCCTCAGCCTGCAAAAGGAGTCTTGACCACCCGACGCGTAAACATGGTCATTGCGATCTAGTCCGACAGCGAGAAAGCGAATCCTCGATACCATCTCGACTTCACAAGACGAGTTCCTGCGAGTGACCGTCTCTAAAAGATGTGTGCAAACCCCTGCACCGGGCGGTCGGACTAGACGGGTTGGTCGGACCAGACCCCTGCTGGGCAAACGATGCCTCAGCCCACCCGTTGCTCTTCCCCGAGAAGATCTGGTGATCTGCTTAAACCAGCCCAAACCAGACCGGAACAAACTGATGACTTGGGTGGTTCGGACCGGGCGGTTCCTCTTATAAGTGAGAGAATAGACTATCAATTATAGAAAAAGTATGATAAGAGAATAGACTATCAAGAATTGTTTGATATTGCCGTTTTAAGCTAACACATGATAAAATCAATTATTGTGGCCCCGTCATCTATTAGTCTCATACTCATTACAGTTTTTTGATCTATGTTTCTATATAGTTATAACCTGCATTCTGATGGAGGGCCGATTTTGACAGGTTGGTCGAGCTGGAAGATTTGGCACCAAGGGGCTTGCTATAACTTTTGTTTCGTCCTCTTCCGATTCTGAAGTTCTTAACCAGGTATCTTGGCGGTTTTGGTGTAATGCTAGCAATCTTGTTCGTTGGATCTTCACTTTTTGACCCGAAAGACTCAAATCACGTTGACTGTACAGGTTCAAGCTAGGTTTGAGGTGGATATAAAGGAACTCCCCGAACAGATTGACACATCTACATACAGTATGATTTCCCCCCATTTTGTTCTGTTTGCCATTTTTTTAACCCACAGTAACTGTTATTTACAAGTCATAAAATTTTGGAAAAATTTCAATCAGTCGCCTTGAACCTTTTCAACTTTACAAAAAGTTGATGTGAGCTTACCCTTTTGCAAATTGTGTACATTTGTCCAAAAATGATGAAAATGCTCTCGGGATGTATATTTTTTGTTTTCAACTCAAGTTCATTGGTTTTTTATTTCTCTCGCACGACATTGATGTCCTTTCTTGAGACTTCAGATCTAGATGAGTTTGGAGTAAAGAGAAAAGCCGGAGAGCTCTTGTTGAATTACATTATTTTTTAATTCTGATTATTCAAAAATAATAATTTTAAAAGAACATTTTGGTCAGTTTTGACAAATTTGCACATTTTGCAAAAAAATTGTAAGTTGACTGCCACTTTTTGCAATTTTCCCTAAAATTTTAAGGCCTAGGTTGTGTTTGCCTTGCTGTTACCCTATTTATCGCGTTATGTCAAGCATAAATTCTAATGTTAGTTCACCAAATGTTGTGCAGTGCCGTCGTGATCTCGATGTGGTTGGATGTTGTGTATCATTATTTAGTGAGCAGTGCCAGTAAACAGGCAAGAACTACCGTTTCGTAAACTTTTGTACCAGTTAAGGCTTTTCATTTGGGTTTGTTCCCCCAGTTTTGCCCCAAATATTGGCACAGTATGGGTCTTGATAGTAGATCTACTGACTTATTTTGTGATTTTGCATAACTGCAATTGATGTTTTAGGCATTTTCATGTTGTTTTCCCATAAAACTTATTGATTGTTTCTTGTTTCTTCATTATATTTCATTCTCTGGTTAGCTTTACTTTTCATATACATTAGGATTGCAAGTGTATTGATTTAAACATTGCATCGATGATTAAATTGTCAAATGTAATTTTTTTTATTGTTACTAAATGTGTCTCATTGGTTTATAATCTGACGGATAAGACTAATGGAGTAAATTAAATATATATTTGTATAATTTTATTGTGTACAAGAATATGATGTGAATTATTGCTTTTAGGAAATATAAATACTGGAGATAAAAATCATTAATATTTTTATGCATGTAATATATTCAGTTTGGTTCGGTGTTTTTCTACAGCATGATTATCATCATAATTATTGTGAAGAAACATCAACAATAATAATTCCAGGGTAGTTTTTTTGGAGTGGCAATACAAATATATAGTAATTAATAGCTGTATTTGTCTAGGACAGAAGGATTCGAACCTTCTTGCTTTGGTCCTTTTGAACAACTCGATGAATTAAGTAGAACCTACTCAATGCTGGTGTTGGAAAACATATAGTAATTCAATTTTCATATATATATATTCCAGTTTTTTTCATTTAAAAAAGTTATTTATTGCGTAATAATAATAATGCGCCAGAGTTTAATTTGTGTCTTAGGAGAGTGGTACAAGATTTTTCACATAACTATAGCGAAATGACACTTTTGTACCTTAACTACTTTTTTCTTTTTCAGTATCATGACAATTTTTTTTGTGACAAAATATGCTAAAATGACTAAAATACGTATGGTTTAAGAAATCAGAATATAATTGGTTCAATTTAATTCATCAAACCAGATTTAAAATTGTTCAAATTTAATTTTAGATTTGGGAACAATTATAATTGCATCTTAAATATAAACCAAATTGAAACAGAGATAAAAAAAAATTGAACAAATTCAATTTATGGTTTTTTAAATCAAGAGTAATTTATGCATTTTAGAGGTGGGTTGTTACAAAAAAATTGTCAGGTACTAAAAAATGAGAGAAAAGTAGGAACTAGATCGAACCTAATCCTAAAAACCGAAAATCATGGATTATGGTTAGGTTACAATTTTAATTTCAAGTGGACCATTTAATTTTGGTTTGGATACGGTTCATATAATATAAAATCATTGGTTAATCGGATAAACCGAACCGAAATTGAATTTGTCACGTGTCGCTCCTATAGTCATCTCGATCCACGCATCATTCTTCAATTTTTTAACCCTAAATAAATCTCAAATACTACTCCAACTCATACTCATATTCATACAAATTCACAATTGAAGAAAGCTTGTTGTCTACTTAGTTTAGTATATTTGGCTTAGACTTTAATTTTTTGTGGATTGTAATTTTAGATTTGGTTAGATTTGATTGCTTAATGATTTTTTAGTCGTTTAAAGTTAATATCAACTTCATGCATATTCCTAATTGTCATTAGTTTAATGAACCTAAAATTAGCTCAAATGTTAAGCCCATTAAATATGGTTGGTTCGGTTTAAACCAAAACCCGACTAACTTTTTAGCCGGTTAAAAACTGGCCAATTAATTACACTTGATTTTGGTTATGGTTTTAGAAATGTTAAAACCAACGTTATTAGTTCGATTCAGATTTGAATGTTTTGGTTCGGTTAACCGACCACGGACAACCCTAGTATTAATCCTTGAGGGTATAGAGATTAGTCTCTCGTTATATAAGTTCTCAATGATACATTCGTAATGAAAACACAATTATATATGGTGGATGAAAATACTCAAACAATACAATGAACACACGGTTACAAGCGTGAAATACGTGTCCATTAATATCCCGCGCCTCTAAAAATATGAAATACTAAAAATATTTCATAATTAATCAGAACTGGAAATAATCTCATCATCAACTTTTGGGATAATTTCACATACATCACCCTAGGTTTCTCAAAGTCTCATTTACATATCCCGAATTATAAATGCTAACTGTGAGGTCCCTTAGATTCACAAAAGTCTCACTTAACCCCACTCTGTTAATTTTTCTGAAAACTCTGTTAAGTTTTTTGGAAATGACGAAAATACCCCTATATCTAAAAATTTTAACAATATTTCTTTAACTTGTTTTTTTTAAAAAAATTTATGATTGATTTTAATAATATATATTTTAAAAAAAAAATAATAAAATTGAAAAACAGGTTTTAAACATCGCTTTTTATTTACAAAATTTATTTTTAAGATTTAAAAAAATTATTTTTTTATACTAAAATCAGTTTATTATTATTTATTTTATAAAAAAAATTATGTTTTAAAAAAAAATTTAAAACTATTTTTAAAATTTTTAAATACAAGGGCATTTTCATTATTTCTAAAAAAAATTAAACAGAATTTTCAAAGAAATTAACGGAGTGCAGTTAAGTGAGACTTTTGTGAACCTCAGGGGTCTCACAGTTAGCATTTATAATTCGGGGATATAAATGAAACTTTGAGAAACCTATGGTGATATATGTGGAATTATCCCTTAGCTTTTTTATCCATCATTTCCTCGAGTGATTTAGTTTCTAAATTTACATAGTGGTTTTTAATGAAATTCATTCCTTCTAAATACATACCAAAATGTATTTGTTTCTCATTAATTTTCTTTAATGTCTTTTAATTTTTAAATAATGTATTAGTGTAATTTCTCGTTATATTAGGGTCAATTTCATCCATATCTGGTTGATAAATTAAACTCACAATCCACAACTAAATGTACACCGAAACCAATACTAATTAAACACGATAAACAGAATAAGATAATTACCATGAGGGCCCACTTCCACCTCCTCTTTGTCGCTCTTTTCCTCCTCTCCACCGACGCACTAGGCAGCCGAAGTGATCTCCCTACCGTCGGGTGGAAGAAGATCAGGAACATAAACGATCCTCACGTCCAAACAATCGCAAAGTACGCGGTGACGATGCACAATATAGAATTCAAAACTAAATTGGCATTGAAGAAGGTGGTTTCTGGCGAGACCCTGGTCTCTTTCGGCGTGAATTACAAGCTGGCGGTTGAGACCAACGATACTGCTGCCACCGGATTCGAGAAGTACGTGGCGATTGTGTGAGAAATATATGGGATTCCTGAACGGAAGCTCATTTCCTTCGAACCTGTTGTTGGAAATGAGTTTTGATTATTTGAATGAATGATATTTTTCAACAAAAAAAGTATTAAATGTTTTGTTGAATAAAAGCTTAATATATGAAATGAGAATAAGGATATGAACCATTTTTTCTGAAACATAAGAGAGAGTTTTGTTCCAATTATTCCTTATATGCGTTAAATATTTGTGCTTAAATTATTATTTTCTTTGTTTTAACTCTTAATAGACAATAATATTCCTCAATCCAAGTAAAATATATTTGTAACCTGCTTTCTATATCTCTCAAAAGCAACTATTCTCTTCTCGGCCAACCTCCTAGGTCGCCGGGGGCACTCTGCGCGCTTCCAGCGACCACCCTCCTTTTTCCTTTCCTTCCCCTTCTTCTCCCCCTCACCCTCTCCTTTGCGATGGTCTCCCTCTTCTCCTTTTCGTTCCTCTCATCTCTCTCAACCATCTCAATTCAATCCAGATCTATCATTCTAATCTGCTGGTTTAGTTTTGTTTTGAGAGTGCGTGTGGGGATTAGAGTGTTATCTTCTTGCATCCGGCAGAGGCTCCCCGGTACAGTGGTGTGCTGATTGTGCATCGGTGTGTTGTGCTGGCATTGTTGGGTTTCGATGGCTCTGTTCCGGCGTGGCGAGGTGGTGACAGGTTTTCTCCCCGTTTTCTTGCTGGAGTTCACTGTCGGTGTTGGCCGACAATGTCGTTTCTTGCCGGGTGGTAATGTCTAGAGGTGTTGGCCCCTCTTTGCTGGAGCCTCGCCGGACCGGCAGCTCGTGGGGTCTGTCTCCTTGGGCTCAATCCGCCGAGCCTTATCGGACCGCAAACGGGATGCTCTCTCCGGCGCCATCTTCCCGACTTCGGTGCTTTTCATCGATTTCCTTGTGGCCCTGGCAGCGTCGGCTTGTGTGCTCGATGTCGCCTCGTTTCCCGGGTCCGCGGCGCCTCGTTTGCGGAGTGGTTGCTTGGGGAGTGCGGCTTGTTGTGTCGTATCGTTTCCCACGCAGGCGCTCTTCCCTATCTCACGCTTCATCATCACCTACACCTACTGGACCAAGCTACTTTTGTTGGGCCGGGCTTTTTTGGGCTTTGTCTCTTCTCACTTTAAATTTTATTGTCTTTCAATTTTCTTTTTCAATTGTCAATTGTACTTGTTGCATCTTTGTAACATCAATTTCCCCGCCTTTGTTCCCTTCTTGGAAGTTTAGGCGCTCACTTAATATATCATCAATCCATTCGCTGAGTAAAAAAACTCTTAATAGACACTGCACGGTGCTCTTTTTTTGTTGAAGGCAAACAAATTTTATTATATAGTACTAACCCGGTATCAAACTGGACAGTTGAAACTACAGATTGTGGAACAGACCTCTTATCATAATCTAACTACTATTAGTTAAAGCATATTTGGCCAATTCGTGAGCCACGGAATTACAAGAACGTCTGGCGAATAAAATGGAGAAATCCACCCCAAGAGTAGAGAGGATGCAACAAAAATAACTAATGATGCCCCCAAACATGTTCCTCGTTTGTTTCCGATTCCGAACGTGATCCACCACCCTAAGACAATCAGATTCTATTACCGCCCCGACCATTTATTCCCTTTTACCCATGAAAGAGCTTCCCTGACGCCCACGGCCTCCACTTCTTCTAGGTGAAGATGTCCCGAAAAGCGTCTACAAAGACCCCCACAATCCGACCCACTGAATCTCTATCGACAAGCCCTATGCTCCAAAACACCTTCTTAGCATCCATTCCCCCATCGACATTTATCTTAAGTCCCCTGGTTTCGGGGGAACCCACGCTCGCAGGATCGCTAGTTGACCTGTTCCCGAGGAGCCTGCCGAGGGCCTAGTCACAACCCAGATTCTCCTAAGCCCTTTGGCCGTTGCAGCTACCCTTGACGGGTGAAACGCCTCTCCTTTCCAAACCATGCGTTTCCTAACTCGCATACCGCCCAAAGTGTAAGAGCCCACAAGTTTGCTTCGTCCTCTCCTTCCACCCAGGAAAACCAGTCGCTCAACTTCGAATTTGGCCACATTCTTCCGCCGATTCCATCAAGGAGTCCGTCACTCTCTTTTGTAAAACATTACAATTATATAAAATCTTAATTTGGTGCAAATTTATTTAATTAAAATAATTTGAAATGAGTATTATTTAATTTTATAATTTGAATCAAAATTTAGTAGTATAATAAGTAACCTAAAATCTAGTATTTAAAAATTCGATCTCATCCATTCATGATTGTTTTGGAGTAGATGTTGAACCTCCTTATTTAATTTGAGAATCATGTACCTTTCCCATAAACATCTTAGGAAACATATAAAATTTCTAAACGATTTAATATTTACAGAATGAAAGTCGAATATACCGCATTGCTCTCGAGGAAGCAAATAACTTTTGTTGGAGTGAAAAATACTTCATTCATTAAACATCATATTTGTAGTATTGTTATGTGAATCATACACTATCAGTTTTTTCCATACCGACGGCGTATGGACAGAGAGTATGTCGTTACAAAACTTTGTAACGGCGTATGCTCTTCGTACGCTGTTACAATATTTGGTAACTACGTACGTAATTTGTACGGGGTTACAAAGTTTCTAACGGCGTAGCTTCCATCATACGTCGTTAGCAACCGCATTTTGAAACGGCGGACATAGTGGCGTACGCCGTTACAAAATCGTTGACCGTTGACTAAAACCTTACCGTTACAAGCTAACGTTATGAAATCGAGTCGTTGTTGTTACCGTTAGAATGTAACGGCTTATATAACTATGTGCGCTGCTACAAACTGATTTGGGTTTGGTTAATATGGGAGACTCGAGAGGAGAGAATGATGACAAACTGTGTTTTTTTTCTAAGTGTAAATTTATAACGACGTACGTTGCTATGTTCATCGCTACTAATGTTGTAACGGCGCACATGGCAACGTACGTCGTTACAAATGGCCAACAATTTTGACCGATCCCCAGTCAATATTGTTGACTTTCGCTTGATTTCGGTTTTTTCGTTCGCTTTTCATATACCAATTGCATACCCATATGATCATAATCATTTTAAACGACCTAAAAATCATGTACGTCAATGAAAAATTAAAATCAATGTACCTTGTCCTAAAAAAAAGTCTCTACTGGGAGTTTAACTGTTACTTACGGAGGTAATCACGGTTGCTCGGTTTGGATCGAGGTTCATACATTCTCGGAATTGACTATAATTTTGGCACATCAAGTATTAAACCATTGCGCTCTAATCCGTACGGTCAGATTAAAACATAATTTTCAACATAAACCACTTTCGTTGAAAGCGTGAGTTTAGGGTTTTAAGAAGATAAACATACCCTAAACCCTAAACACATTGTTCATCCAACATTCAATAGATTAATATATTTTTATAAAAATCGAAACTGTTCAATCTATTGTAAATAACATATACGTGGTATAGTACAAATTTAATGAAAATTGAACCACGGGAACACTAGTTAATCATTCACGACCAGACCGACATGAATAAAATAATAAATTCGGGTTAGGTTTTGTGACGGCGCACATTGCACGGTGCCCCATCACAAATGAAATTGTAACGACGCACATTGCAATGTGCACCATTACAAATAGTCAACAATCTTGACCGATCCCAAGTCAAGATTGTTGACTTTCGCTTAACTTCGGTTTCTTTAATACGCTTTTGATATACCAATTCCATACCCAAATGACCACAACCATTATACACCACCTTTGTACGTCAATGAATAATTAAAATCGATGTACCAAGTCCTACAAAAAGTCTCTACCGAGAGTTTGACCGTTACTTACGGAGATAATCACGGTTGACCGGTTTGGATCGAGGTTCATACATTCTCGGAATTGACTACAATTTTGGCACATCAAGTAGCAAACCATTGCGCTCCAATCCGTACGGTCGGATTAAAACATGATTTTCAACATAAACCACTTTCGTTGAAAGCGTGAGCTTAGGGTTTAGAAAGGTAAACCCTATCCTAAACCCTAAACACATTGCAAATCCAATGTTCCATAAATTAACATATTTTTTGAAAATCGAAACTGTTCAATCTGTTTTAAATAGCATGTACGTGGTATAGTACAAATTTTATAAAAATCAAACCATGAGAACACGACTAGTCATTCATGAATCACATTTCGCGTGTGAATTTTCGCGGAAAATTTAAATTTCTTGCGAAAATTTCGTACCAACGGCGCACAGTTATGTACGCCGTTACTAATGTCTTTGCAACAGCGCATACAGTAATGTACGCCGTTACAAAATAGTTGATCGTTGCCAAAAAATTAACCGTTACAAATATAACGGTCTGAAATCGAACAGGTTGATGTTGCCGGTATATTTGTAACGCCGCACACAGGATAATATGCCGTCACAAACTACTTTGTAACGGCATATTTTACAATTTGCGCCATTACAAAACCTAATTATAAAAACTCTCGAAACCCTCTTCTTCTTCCTCCCCTTGATGCCTCGCCGCCGTTGTCGTCGTCCCGCCCAATCCTCTCCTTCTTCATTTGTAAATCGGTATGTATTTATTATATCCATAGATTTAATTTGCATGTTAGATTTAGGAAATTGTTGGTTTTAGTTTTAGTTTTAAATTGTATGAATTTTGTATGGATTTAGTTTGCATATTAGATTAGGAAATTGTTGTATGATTTTATATGAATTTTTTAGATTGAATATGAATTTATATGAAATTGTTGTATGATTTTTTATAGGAAATTGTTAAATTAGTTTGCATATTGCATAATACCATTAAGGGGTATTTTTGGAATTAATAAAAAATACATGTTATGGGTATTTTTGGAATTATTGAAAAATACCCCTAAGGGGTATTTTCGGAATTATTGAAAAATACCACTAAGAGGTATTTTAGGAATTAATAAAAATACCCCTAACGGCTATTTTCGGAATTTAAAAAAATACCCCTCACGGGTATTTCGGAATTCTTGAAAAATACCCCTTGAAGGGTATTTTTAGAATTAATTTACAAATACTTGTTAGGGGTATTTTCAGAATTAATGAAAAATACCCCTTCAGGGTATTTTCAAAATTAATAAAAAAATACTCGTTAGGGGTATTTTTAGAATTTTTGAAAAAATACCTCTTAGGGGTATTTTCAGAATTATTTACAAATACCCCTTATGGGGTATTTTTGGAATTAATTTAAAAATACCCGTTAAGGATACTTTCGGAATTATTAAAAATACTCATTGCCAATTACTAACACTATTATTGTATGCAATTTTAGATAATGGTCCCGAAGACTAAGGCCCCAAAAGCCAGGGCACCTAGGCGGTCCACTACAGACACTAGCTTTTTTGATATTGTACAGCCGGCGGTATCTCCGGATGATTGTTACACTCTGTTACCTCCGGATCCGACTCAGCCGACCGATCCGGGAGAGCAGGAGTACACATGGTCCTACCATATGCCGGATCAGAGTTTCATGAAGATGATCCACGACGGGTCGGGACCCTCAACTACCAGAGCTGGTGATTCGCCGGAAACGACATTGTCGTGGAACAATTGGGGCCTTTTACCCCTCGACTTCCAAGAGCATCAGGTGCACGAGCTGTACTTTGACCTAAAAGTAGAAGAGAACTGCCTGGCTACGAAGAATTGGATAGTGAGGGCGAAGAAGCAGCCAAAAGCCGACATCTGCATTGAAGTGGAGGACCAGGCAGTTGCACTAAACGGAGGCCCTATTCCATTACAGTGGGTAGACAATAACCTTTCGCCACGAATCCGCCCACAACCAGGAAGCCGTGAAAGATAGGGAGGTTGACGAGGGTTGTAGACATGTTTGCTCACGAGTGCGACGCTTCCTACAAAGGTATGACCGATCTTTCTAAGTCTGAGTACCAGTTATTTTGGAAGAAATTTCGGGTAATTTTAATACTTATAAATTTTTCAATTTTCCAACGTGTCATTTTAAGTTTTGGATATTGACGTGACATTTTTATATTTCAGCGCTTGTATCAGTTGAATGATACTTCGAAAGAGCTGAAACCGTGAATTCGAGATACGGCCGCGACCGCTTACAAGAAGTGGAAATAAAAAATGAAGCCCTTCTACAACATCTACATCTCGGAGAAACTAAACCGCAATGAAATTTCTAAGATATTTAAAGGGAAGAAATCCCAATGGCGGTGACTCGTTCAACACTTTGAGGAGAACGAGGTATTTTTGAATTTAGGCATTATTTTTCTTAACTGATTTCATTTAATTTTTATTTTAAGAGGCTCAGATCTAATACGAGATCAATTCGGTTGAGTACGAATAAATTGGACCGCCATACCTGATCCAGATCATACCGAAGTATTTGGGAGGCGATGGAAGCCGCCGGCAGAGTAAAGATCTCCAAGAAGTTGGAGACCTTGCTGAAGGCTCACCCGGATGGTAGTGGTGATGAGAAGGAGGAGGAGGATGTGATACTAAAACGCGTAATTTATTTACAAATTAAATATTATTATATTAATTAATTCTAATAATTTATATTTTCATTTATTATATTAATTAATTTTAATTTTAATTTTTATTTACAGATTTTCATTAAGAATGCGCTCAAGGAGTGGAGGGAGAACCCAGAAAACAGGTGTTACGGGTCCTATGTGACCTTGCATTTACACTTTTGTCCCGCATTTTAGCACCGAATTGTCCTCGTTTCGGCTTTTAAGAGCCAATATTTTGTTATTTTTTATCCTTGGTGGAATTTTGACTTTTGTAGGTGATGGAGCACAATTGAAGCAATTTTGGAGCCATGGAAAATGAAGTACGAACGTCACAAGCCAAGCCACGATCGGGACA
>JAYMTP010003500.1:0-16855 GCA_036897365.1 Geranium brycei | reverse complement strand
CAACGGCATCAGGGTTGCGGCAACTGCTATAGGATCCATAGATTTTACTTTGCCTAGTGGGCTTATCTTGACATTATCAAACGTTTATTGTGTACCTACTTTTAGTAGGAATATTATTTCTATTTCCACACTAGATGCCAACACTGTACCTCAAACTAGATGTCAACACTTGACCTCTATTTCCACTTGATGAACTAAAATGGACAACCTCCCTTTTCTCCTTGCTTAGGCAACAACACCACAAGAATTTGCAACAACTCCTTTTGAGCTCCTCTCTTGTTCTCGGACAACCACCAAGACCACAAGAGGCATCAACTCCTCTTCTTTTCTTTTGGTGCTCTCGGTCTCACACAATGACCACACAACAAGCACTTGCTTGCTAGGGATGGCAACAAAGCAGATTTGGGGCGGATTTCATGATCCCCGTCCCCGCCCCGATTCTATTTAGCTTGCCCATCCCCGCCCCGCATCCGATTTTTATCCGAATTCTCTATATTCGAAATTCGCCCCGACAGGGACAGGGAATCCCTGAATCTCCGGATCCCCGAATCATTTTTCTACAACATAACATAATTTTAAATTTTAAATTGCATAATAGTTCATAAATCATATTACAAAATATTTTATCCAAATAGAAAATAATGTCACTCAAAATGACAAAATGATAAGTAATAATAAACATGGAAAATATGTTATAAGTTTGCTATTTAAAATATTAACAGTCATATAATTATTTATAAATTATAAATATATTGGTTTGGATCAGAGCGGGGCAGGGAGGGGATTATTCAATCCGACCCCGATCCGGACCCGACCAAATCCCTGAATTCTTGCCCCGTTATCTGCCCCGTTCCCTAAAATTATTGCCCCGATCCGAACCCGAATGGACCGGATCCTCTGGATCCCCATCAAATTCAAATTTTTATGCCATATATATGAACTAGAGGTGGAAGAGATTCGAGTTCTAGATTTTTTGTACACCTCCCGTGATACAATGACTTCGAACTAGCACCGTACACCAAATGTCTAGTTTAAGTGAACTTGAACTCGAATCTCTCTCTATCACAAAATCGTACGAACTTTAATAGAGTAGGAAATGTAGAAAAGAGAGAATAGGGACACAAAGATTCTTGATTTTTTGATGATTGAAAAGTGAAGAGAATGACCATCTATTTTTAGTCTCATCTCTTCCACCTCTTGAATTCTATGAATGAAGGCAAACTTAAAGATAAACAATGAAAGGTTGTAACATATACATTCATGGGGATTAAATCGCTTCCAAAAATTGGAATATCAAATCAATTTTATTCAATAGGCAGGATTAATATGAATTTAAATCATACAATATATAATTTAAATTTAAATCATATATTACACAACATTAATCATACTCTTTTTACCCATGTTAAATCATATATTAAAAGGGTATATGCTCTACTCTTCATCCTAATCCTCGTTATGCTTCTATCAGTTATCATCGACCATCTCTTTCATATTATGCATTTCTTTTTTCTTTGTCTACTGTCTCTTTGCCATCTTCTACCAATAAAACACTTTCAAACCCAAATTGATGACATGCTATGATCGACAAGATGTCAGACATAGGAATCTCATGGCACATGAGAGTTAATTCCTTTTCCACTAAGTCAGTCCATTACGGGTCGTCGTTGGGTATATACTGTTAAAGATGGGGAATATAGTCAACTCATACTTTTGGACTATATTATGATGATATTTTCTCTCATGTGACTAAAATTGCTTCTATTTGATTGTTCATATTTATTTTCATGATCCGTCATATGCCTCTTTACCTATGGGATATTAAGAATGTATTTCTCCATGTTGATCTTGAATAATAAATTCATATGGTGCAACAACCTGGTTTTGTTTCTCAGGAAGAGTGATTTCGTTTGTAAACTTTACGGTCTACTTACGGCCTCAATCGATCACCACGAACATGGTTTGGAAGGCTCATTATTGTGGTACGAGAAGTTGGCATAACTCACAGTTAAACCGATCACCCTGTATTTTATCATCACACATCTCCAAGGCAAAAACATTTATTTGATTTTCTTATGTGGATGACATTGTCATTACATGGGATAATCAAGAGGGGATCCTGAGATTGTATGATCATATAGTTGGTCACTTTTAGACGAAAGATTTGGGACGACTTGAGTAATTTTGGCTTTTGGGGTATTGAAGTTGCTCAATATGGTCATGGAATAGTCATCTTTCAACACAAATTGATTTAAACATCCTTGAAGAAATAAGAATATTCAAATGTTTTCCTTTTGACACTCATATGTATCATAATTTTAATCTTATTTTAGGGCAAAGGGATTTAGAAGATTTTGAAAGATGAGGCAGATTTGTGTACAAATTAAATTACCTCAAAATACATTCACTTTGTTGTGAGTGTTGTAAGTCAATATTTTTAATCTTCATGTGATGGGCATTGGAATGCAATCATGCAAATGATGTGTGTTTTGAGGTACATTAAAAAAATCCCTTCCCTTATGAAGACAAGGGACATATGGACATTGATACATATTCATATGCAGACTAGGCGAGATCTCCTTCAGATAGGCTATTAACTTTTTGCTACATTGTGTTGATGGTTGAGGTAATCTAATTTCTTGTAGAAGAAAAAGCAAGTTGTTGCAAACTGTAGTGAAAAAGCTGAATGTTGTGCCATAACTCTAGCAATATATGGGCTCATAATCATATGGTTAAAACAACTACTTCAATAACTCAAACTTATAGAGGTTACCAATAAAGTTAATATGTGTTAATCAAACAGATTTATATATTGCGTCAAATTTCATGTTTCACAAGAGGACCAAGTATATAGAATTTGATCGTCAATATATCAGGGTATCTGACTCTCTTTCCATCTAATAAGAGAATATTATCTTAAGTTGTATCATAGACAACTTTGTAACTTTTAGCGATCAACCGGAATATATCTCAAGCTTGATGTACACAATTTATATGCTGCGACTTTAGAGAAGTGTTAGAATAAACACATGCCATACTATATAAAAAGAGTATTCAATTTGTAATAAAATTATCAAATGAACAAGTTCAGCACAACAAAAATGCAATTTTTATGATAATTGTTGTTTTTATTCAAAGTTCCAACACAAGAAACAAAATGCCCAATCTATCAAAGCAGAGGTGAGAAAATGAAAGAAGAGGAATGGATCTATTCAAGACCTGGACTTGTGATCTAACTTTGACAATTATTGTCTGAAGCACTGCTGCAAGATCTGATCTGTAAGAGATATGACTAAAAAGTGATTTGAATAAAAACTCAAACAAAAGTGATGTTATAGGTGAACATTATATAAAAATAACAATTATGATTTATGCCTTCAAAAAGGGACAAATATCAATCATAAGCACTCGCTGGCCTCAAACTGATTCACCAACGAAAAACAAACAGTAACACTGAATGGTGGATTTTCATTCAATTGTTCCACAAATAATGAATAAAATTACATTACAACAGAAAGCTCTTCAAGTTTTGCGGAACAACTCAAGGTGTTAGGAGTGTACTGTCCTTACATCATGCAATGAAGTAGCTAAGACTACGCTAAAGCCTGCTACTATCTTGCTGACCTTTCCTCGCTAATCTTCCTGGGTTTTCACTTCCATTGCCTTCTCGCTTTCAACAGACGAAGATTTGGTTATATCCTCTCGGGTTGGCATAGTAGTCTCCATGGAACTGTATTGTCCAGTGATTATGGACTGATGCGCCTCACCACCAGTCTCTTCTGTCAACCTTTCTTTACCATCCTTCCCGGTCCTGGAGTTTGAGTTTGAGTCCGAGTCTGACGATGCTTCCTCCTTCAATGCCTTATTATCATCACTCTTGGCTGAAGAAGATTCGGGTTTTGCTTCTTTCTCCGGTTTTGGAACCTCAGCAGCTGTCAAAACCCCTTCTTCCGTCAAGGTGTCCGGGGAAGGGTCAGTTGTGTTTGTTTGCTCCTCCAATGTGGGAAGTGCGGTGTATTGTGGAGAAAACGGAGATGAACTCAATTGAGATTCGTTGTCCATGATCTTCACAGGTTCTAGTTCTGGTTCTGATTTTTCCAGTTCTGCCTTCGCGGCTAATAGTGTCATATCACTCTGGTTCGATGAGGACTTGATTTTATCGCCTTGTTCAGACCCGGGAGTATCAGTGGGTGGTCCAGAAACAAGGCCTGGACTCCTCGGGGTTCTACTGCCGGATGGCGGCCCTGAAGCGGCACTAGGACTCTCTAAGGTTGGGGTTGGGGGCCGCTCAATGGATTCAAATTCTTCTTTAATATTTTGAAGTGCCTGAAATAGTTCTTCAACCTTTTCTTCGTCTTTCCTGGATCAAGAACACCATGCCCCATTTTACAGACACGGGTTTAGTAACTAGTACGGTAAACTCTTGTACACGTGAACTAGAGGAAATATTTTTGTACCTGAACATGCCACAGTTTTGGCTGTAGAACTTCTTCTTCATGGATTCCACTACACCAAAGGTAGTTTTAAACTGACAAAGAAATAAAAAGGGGGACGGAAACACACACATTTAACTTTGAAGCACTTCTGAAATTGTGCGAGAGACTATATTGAGGGCAAGCATGAAAAATCATCACACCTGGGTCTCTGCTTGAAGATATTCATCTTCAAGATCTTCCACGGATGTATTTATTTTTTCCCAACTTTCACCACGCATGGTTTGTGATACTTCTGTCCTGCAATGGAACAACAATTACATTCCCGGTTCAACTGCAACATAAGTATGCCAATTCCAAAGCGGGGAATTGCAATACCTGTGAATTGAACGCAAGTTCTCCACAACTACTCTAAATCGAGTGATGGAACATCCAAGCTCTTCCTGATCACAAATAGAAATGTCAGTCACTGGCCAACCGGAAAGAATTAGGAAGAGTAGCGTTTCATCTAAATAAACTATTTAACAACAAGCTGTTTTGCACCTTGTAGCTAGATAGGAGATGGATGACTAATTTCACAAAATAATCTCCATATCTCTCCAGGTCACCGCTTGAACAGGTAAAAAAGTACATCAGATATTGCAAATTTTAAATACATTACGAGAATGTCCAATAAAAGACAACGTAAAAGATACATAGAGGCATATTCATGAGCTGCTAATCCCATCACGTGCCTCGATTGAATGTATAACGAAGACGTTAAAAAGATCTACATACTTGGCCTGTTTCTCTTTCCGTTGCGTGTAAGAGGATTGAAGAGCCCAAGTATCTTCCAAAAATTGTATACATGAGTTGACAGCATCTGCTTCTGCTTTACACGAACCAACCGATCTTCCCAGCTCATCTTCCTATGGCCAAACAATTACTGAGCAAGATGCACTGATGATTTAAAGATCCTCTTAAACTTATAGTATGTGTTGAGGGTAACACTGTAAATTTGTCTTAATATATCAAACTTCACAGCACATAGGATTGGCACCTTCATTTTCAACTGTATAAAAATCTGGCTATTAGCATCCTCATACTGCTCTCTTTCTTCCCTTGCATTGTTAAGGCGCGCACAAGCGTTAGCCAACAACGTATTTACCTATACCAAATGTTCTGATTATATGAAAATAAAACTACACATGCATACACACCGTTGACTAATGATAATGGAAAGAACTAAACAGAACTGACATTGCAAATTAAAAGCTGGACGAAGTAAAAACCTTTCGTAATCTATCTTCAAGTTCAGTCCTTTGTTTCTCAAGTTCTAGAATTTCAACTACCAAATCCTGCAATTGCCAGCATATATTTAATGATGGACGTGCAATATTAAACCAAGAACAGCTTCTTAGGGGGGAGTATACCTTCTCAATAAGAACAACTTCTTCAACTTTGGCCTTACGAAATTTGACTGCATCATCTCGCTCTGATCTGTTTAAAATTTGACAAGAAAGAATAAGAATGTTTCGTTCTCAAAAATGGAAGAACGAGTCATAAAGCTTATAATAAACAAAGCTTATTTATATTTGACATTTCATATCAGATAAGTAAATATCAAGAAATAATCATATGTAGAAGAACACATCTTTATTAAATTGAAATGTACAATTACTTGACTTGATGAGCAGATGGCAAGAACTACAGAAAGTACAACATGTTCACTTATTATGTTTGTGACTACAAAATTGCACATGAAAACACACCCCTTAAGGCAAGTTTTTGGCAGCTGAACTACAAAAAGTATCGCATGTGTTTTATTTACAACTATGAAGAAGAAACCCCTAGTGTAAAACTGTCACATGTATATGTTCATCTATGTTCCTATGCCAAAGAAATTATGCCGATAGCATGAATGAACGAACAGGCACAATACAAACACATCCAAGAAATTGATTTTGGGAGGCTATCTTGCACCTGTGGTCTAAAATACGAGTTTCAGCTTTCGACGTTGAGCTCACTAGAGATTCTGAGAGAATTTTTAATTTATCAACCTGTAGTAAAATTGTTCATAGATTAGCAGCAACCACAAAATGACTTGGAAAAATTGGAACAAGACCATTCTCATTACACAAAATATCAACTCTAGTCTCAAACAAATGGGAATAAGACCCATTGCTGTCATGAGCATGGTTTTCAAATCGTGGTTCATATCATGAATTGCTGAAGCTATTTTTTGGATTTTGAACAGTAAGAAACTGTGAATAATATGATTCATAACTCTTTTTAAGAGTTGTAAGTTATACTTTCTTCTTCCCAAAATAAGCATCTCATTTTCTATTTAGAAGTTGATTATGTATAAATTTTCATTTGCTTGTCAAATGAGGAAAAAATAGTGACATCATAAGGGGATCAAACCTTTTCAGCATGAAGCTGTGGAGAGTCCCCGGTGCTTAAAGATTTCTTCTTTAGTAAGAGATCCTTTAACTCAAATAATAATCGAATTTGCATCCGTGCTTCTCTTAGATCCTGTAAATGTAGTCAACTTCAGCATGTCATAATTGACAAACAAAACATTTGGCTCGTGCCTCACGTCAGGAAGAAATTCAATATCATGATGATAGGCATATAAAAAACAGTAGCAGTTGCGATATGACTTGATGCTCCATTGGTTTCAGAGTTCCCACCAAAAAATGTTGTTGGTAACATCATTCCTTTTCTAACATTTTTTTTGCTCAGCAATTGGAGATATTATTGATGAAACCAGAAAAAAATCCCAAGGAGGGAACAAAAACTAGCCAATTACATCATAGGAGAAGTTTCAGCAAGTAAATTGCAACAAAAACTAAGAAGAGAAAACAAGAAAAGATTACAAAGAGCAGAAACTAGAAATAACCAAGACAAAAGATTTCACCCAAAGATGATAGAGGTCAATCTTTTGAGGTGAGATGGGTCTTCTCCCTAACTTCAAAAGCTTGGATCATCTCCTCGTCGGACACATCGCTAGTAAAACCCATAAATTTGCATACAGTCCAAGCTCGAGAGGCATTATCTCGAATTTTAGAAAGATCTGGGATCTTAGATATGCCGTTTTTGTCTGATTGAATGATGGAAGGAATCGTGTTCCCAAGAATGGGTGGAGCCTCGTTGGCTGGAGGAGCATCAAAGAGCACTTCAGGAGATCTCGGGCGACGAGAGGGTTTAAGCTTCTTGCGGATCTGGCGGCAGCGATAAACCAAGGGCTCAGGGGTCCTCCAACGCCGACGTCGTTTAGACCTGCAATTCGATTGTTGAGCGAGCAGGTGGTGGCGAAGATAGATGAGTGAACAAGAACCAGGGCCCGATCTAATGCACATCCAGAAGTGGATTCTGGATGAACAAGCAGGACTTCTCCAAGTTTCGAAGCAATGCTCGTGAAAGGTTCCTCAGACCATGCCATGATCGGGATTCCAGAGATGTCACCCACCTGAAAAAGCCACCCAATTCAAGCAAATTCGGTTTGTTGAACATAGCCACAAACCAGCGACGAAGCCAATTCCAATTTGAAGCTTCAAGTTCTGTGAAGAAAGGTTGGTTGGAGGAGGAGATGATAAAGACCCTATTT
Source organism: Geranium brycei (assembly GCA_036897365.1). Taxonomy (NCBI): domain Eukaryota; kingdom Viridiplantae; phylum Streptophyta; class Magnoliopsida; order Geraniales; family Geraniaceae; genus Geranium; species Geranium brycei. Next base: position 8,833 of record JAYMTP010003500.1, on the reverse strand, counting down.
TCAAGGAGATGTCGACGTCCAAGACACCCTCATGGATTATTTCTCCCCAAATGTACTCAGCACTCCAATCAATTAGAATGAGCAACACTCAAAGACAGAGTATTTGAATTTTGATACAAGAAGATGGTTGATGTGACTGGGGCAAGTTTCTGTGGGTGGAGCTACGATGCAGACTGGAGCAGGAGAAGGAAGACGTGAGGGTTCTGGTAAGGTCGATCCAGCCAAGCCAAAGCTTCTTTGAAAGATTTGAGTTTGATATTAGGAGAAGGGGTAAGGGTGGGAGATTTGGGAACAGGGGAGGTGGAGCAGCTACTGTAACGGGCAACGGTGACGAAAAGACGGGTGCCTCGAACAAAAATTCCATTGAATTCTTTGATCGCAAGAGAGATACCATCCTTGCTGCGATAGTGGATGAAAGCAAAATATCTGCCATTTTTATTTGGTTTAGAGGGGATATCAACACCACTAAGAGTGCCAACAGTACCAAAGAAATCTCCAAGCCAAAGATGGATGGTGTGTTTAGGAAGGTTGTAGACAAAGATGGAGGAGAGAGGCTGGTTGGGGATGGGAGGTTTGGACAGTGGAGGAAGAGAGACATCATCCATGTTGCGATAGTGGATGAAAGCAAAATATCTACCATTTTTGTTCGGTTTGGAGGGGATATCAACACCACTAAGAGTGCCGACAGTACCAAAGAAGTCTCCAAGCCAAAGATGGGTGGTGTGTTTAGAAAAGTTGCCGACAAAGATGGAGAAGAGAGGCTTTGATCGACCGGAGAGAGGCTGGTTGGGGATGGGAGGTTTGGACAGTGGAGGTTTGGGAGGTTGAGGTTTGGGCAAAGGTTGTACCAAGTAAATATTTTCTATGTGATGTTAATAACTTCTTCCTGGAGAAAGGATTGATTATCTTTCTAACTGCGCCATCCATAAAAAACATTGTTGGAGTTATAATTACCACACACCACTTGCCATGAACAGTAAACTTTTGTTTCAAACCAGAATATTTGTAAATGTGCCCGATGCCTTTGAATTATGGATTAGACAAAATTGCGAAAAATATCATTACCATCAACAGAATGAAAAAAAACGTGTACTTAATATTTTGAAAGCTATAATGGTTAAGATTCCTAAGAACTAACGTATTTTCAACATAATAGTGACCTCCAGAATTAAGCAAATGTTAAAGAAAAACTTTCAGTACAACATTCATGGCACATGCCACAAGTAATATACTGAATGAAATCCTAGAAACATCACATTTTAAGCTCACGTTTTCTTCAACCAGTACATATTCAAAATGCTGTTACTGTCAGAACGTGAAAAAATAGATACAAATAAATGTGTCTGAATGAACTTAACGTATGAATGCATACCAGTGTATTTTTTAACATCCAAATGTAGCTCACCTCTAATGTTGAAACAATGGTTCCTTCAGATAACTTTGCAGGGCCATCATTTGAAGGAAGTGCAACACTCATCATTTTATCAAGTGTCTCTTTCATATTGCAGGCCTCAAAATCTATCCTGATAGGAGAGAACATAACAAAAAGGGGTTGCCGTTAATTAAGAAGAAGACTGACCCCATGTTTTAGATAAACTACACAGTTTACAACCTTTATTTTTAAAATTTACTGCTTAAACATGTAATTGCTGTACAAAAATCAAAATTGTATATCCTGTATCTAAGACTTTCTTTGTATGGTGTAGTAATACAAAGGGTTGGTGAAACCACCTTTCGATATCAGCATTTATTTTCAGCCCTGAAATTGCACTTTGGGCATATCGGAGTAATTCTTCCCGCTTCACCTGTAGAGAGAGAAGAGGGGGGATGGTACCAAATGTTCATTAACCTACAGTTCCATCTTTATTTGCACCGTTTAAAGTATGTAATCATGTTTCAACTTTTTGTGTAATGAACAACATATAAGATTAGGGCAGAAAGTTAGATCCTGAAGAGGTACATATCAAAGGTGTTTGAAGTATTTCCTATTTAATGTCTTCTAACTTAGAGATTTCCTATTGTTACTGTTTAGGCTATTTCCTGATATTAGCTAGTTTCCTAATTAATTAGTATATGTATTCTCCCCCTATATAAGAGGGTGCTCTCACTAAATTAGAAGAAATGAATATTAATAAAACTTTGAATTTTACAGAAGGCAAAAATGTGGCCATAGTTAAATTACTCGTGTGAACTCAATAACTTATAAGGTAGCTGCTTACTTTTACTGCCAATGTACAAATCATAAGTTGTGGAGATTGTTGGGTAATCCTTGTGCTAACTTCTATAGTCTAATTTGTACAAGATCTCAAATGATTATGACTACAGGTGTGTGAAAAATAGTTAACAATTCGACACATGGACCTAACATTAACCCATGAACCTACACTCTGAAATATGCACACTTATTTTCTTACCAATACTTCATCTTTGTAGCTTGAAAAAGCTTTTGACAAGTCTTGAATTTTCTTCAATACTGCACGATGTTCTTCCTTTCCTCCAGTAAGACAAAGCCTGTATATAACCAAACAAAAAAGAAGTCTGCATGTGATTTAAATACTATGAAGATGAAGCCAGAAAATCCTTAGAAGAAAGCTATGTTCCCCTATAGTTTGAAGTCCAAAATTAACCATGAGCTGTTACCAAGTATTTAGAGAAATATAAAAGAGTGACAGAACAAATCACCGAAATATCTCCAGTAGCAATGCAACCTCTTCCTCGTTTGGTGCTTCAGAAATCTGAGTAATTCAAATGAGTAAACAGCGGTAAAACTTCATGGATTAGCAAATATAAGGTGTGATAGATCATTTAATAATTCAGTGCCAAACTGAGAGAAGCATGTCCAAATGCAATGAATTCCAATAGCTTCAGGTAGGAAAAAGATCAATATAATATATGTATAGCATGTATATACATATAGGTTAAAACAAGCTTGAGAATCCATTTTTCTGTTTCCTTTAAAGAATAAAACAGCCATAATTCACTTAAACTCCTTGTTGAATTGTGAAAAAAAGAGAGTAGGGTTAATGCAGAACAGAATACAACAAGAGAATGTAACTCAATCAATTACTAAGGTAGGTTTTCATTTGAATAGTGCATCATTAAGTTGTTTGGACACTGTAGAACATGTATTCAAGAAGTGAAAAAGCAAGAATGTGCAAATGGGAATGCAATCAGTAACCGCGGGTTCACATTGAACCCTTCATCTAGCTGCTGCTTCTTGAGTTCATAATGATCAATGAAAACTTCATATATGGAAACAATAGTTGATCAATGTCCAACTGTAAGAGTGCATTTCTCTATTAGACTAAACATATGCAGCATGGATTCACTACTTAGGTGAAGAATCGTGTCGGGTTCTCTTGTCCTGCGTGTCAAGCAAAATACTCTGGAATCCTATGGTATCATTTATAGAAAAATAAAAGGTAGTGATGACTAAAGTTGGTTTTCTATTTAAACTTATGTTTGCTTATGGTACTAACACCTCATGACTTATTGAAAATGGAGTGGTTTGCTTCCTTTCTTTCAACAGTTATTATTTGTAGTTTGTATGAGAGATATTTTATATTGCAATTTGACATGATGATAGTTAAGTTTAACTTCAAAATCATTAACAACTACAACTTCATATGATTTACTACATATTAGTTATATTTTTGTAACTAAACAATTTATACGTCCGAACTAGTGCTCCATGGGGATAAACTATGAAAAGGTTTACAATATACAACCATAATGAAACCCGAGCTTCATATAAAGGAACTTACCATAGAAAAGGTGAGGCCTTCAAGAGCTTTACTACTAAGAAATACATCACGGAAATTCATTGGTTCGTCCGCAACACCAGGGTCGTAATAGTAAATCTGTCAATAATCACACTCGTAATAGTTGATAAGCAACCAAACTGATAGAGGGCAGTGAAAAGTATTGCATTTTGAATAAAAGAAGCATACATTGCCACAAACCCATCCAAAGATGCAATATTTTCAACAAACCAGACTGTAATTGGCAAGTGGGTTTCTTAATAAAGTTACCAAAGTTGGTTTTCTGGGAGGATCTATGGACTCGTCATGCAAAAGCTCCTCATCAGAGTAGTTGCCATCGTCGTTGTTACTACTACTACTGCCATAGTCATTAGTACTATTGTCGAGGACACTTCTGGTTATTTTCTCAACCTCTTTAAGAGCAACAAGCCACCTTCTTAGCAAGAGAACTCTCTCAGTCCCTCGACACGAAACAGAGAGTTCTTCCAATCCCTTGACGGTGTGCTTAAAACTTTTTAAATTTCTCTGATGCTGCAGAAAATCAATACAACACACAGAGGTATCAAGAGCGAAATCGGAGTTGGAAACCCTAACGGAGATGAGGAAAATTGGGGGAAATGGAGATTAAATTGAATATTCATACAGGGCGGTCCTGGGTGGCTAACGCCTGCTTGACGACGGTGTTGGCGACGTCGCGGACGGAGCGGGAGATCTTTGCCCTCTCCCCTCCGTCCTTGGCGTTGTTCATCGCATGGTTCACCGCTGCTCTCAGCCACGACATTGCTTTCAATTGCGTACGGAGGCTCTCTCTGATTGAAGATTTATGCTATGCCATCTCGATTGATTATATGAGCAATTCCTGCCTAATTTGTCACAGAGAATGTGACGATGATGATGATGGCAACGACGGTGGTGTTTGCATGACCTAGGGTACGGTGGTGTTTGGCAGCAAGGAAAATGGATGGGAATTGGGAAGGAGAAGATTGGAGTGAAGGCGAAGAGAAGAGAAGAGAAGACATTTCGATTTGTGGAGGTTAATTTTCATTTTATCTCTCGCTTCCTTCGCCTTCGGCTTCGCTTCTTACTCTTCAACGGACAATTTCTCACTGCCACTGCCGTACGAACCACGCTACGCTGCGTTTTGGTATCCCCCCTCAAAACCCAATTCATGTTGGGCTGGGTGGGCTACTACTTTTATTTCTCAATCATATACAAAAATAAGGGTACAAAAGTAAGGGGGAGTGCAATCCCCTGCAAACCATATATCACATACAAAGGTTAGTCCCAACCGTCCAATCTTGTAATCAATAGGTGAGATTTACATTCAATTATTAATGACACGCTAATGTAATTATGAATTTATTCTGAATTTATTCTGGTTATTTGACACCATCAAAAAGGTATAACGTATTTTTATACAATCAATTACTTTCATTATTATTTCCTAACTTCAATATCTTTGAAGATGGAATCAGAGACCAATTAATCATGGAATGTTCATCAAATCAGTTTCATCAGTTTGTGGTTTCATGGTTTCATTAGACAAGTTTCATTAGTCAGGTTTTATGGTTTCATTCTTGAAGATAAAATAAATTGCAATTTTCGGCAAGCTAAAGTCGCGTAAGTAGGGGTGTAAACGAGCCGAGCCGAGCCTCAATTTGGCAAGACTCGGCTCGGCTCGTGAGAAAAGTGTTCGGCTCGAGCTCGGCTCGGGCTCGAACGAGTTTGTGCAACTAAGCTCGAGTTCGGCTCGAGAAAACTTAGATAAGTTCGAGCTCGAGCTCGGCTTGACTCGATTCACTTAATTTCCAATACAAATATTCATTGAAAATAAAAATAAAATATATAATTCATTAAATATTAAACGAATCAGCTCGTGATTGGCTCAACTCGATTTGACTCGTCTAATTGCATCATAGATATGCCCAAAATTTAGAAAATGTATTATTAAAAATAATTAATTAAATATTAAACAAGCCAGTTCGCGAGCCTATCAAAGCATAAAAGTTCATGCTCGAGCTCGGCTCATTTAATAAATGAACCTAATCTTAAACTCGAATTCGGCTCGAACTCGGTTATAACGAGCCCGAACCAAATATTTAACGATCCGAGCTCGAGCGGCTCGTTAAAAGCTCGGCTCGTTTACAGCCCTACACGTAAGCCTTCTTGTGTTGGCTGGAACAAGCATAAGGTTGGAGATTGCATGACATCAGTTCATATTTCTTTAATTACTATTAATAAAACTAAGACAACATTTACCTTAACTAAATTAATATTTAGTTAGAATCATTTAATATATAATGTCTCGTTATTCTATCTCATACAATAATCTCCTTTTTAAATGTCAAATTGTATCATATACAATGACTACCATATTATCGTATTGTGTCACATACAATAACAGTTATTTCATTCAGAAAATGCATATCATATTCATCAAATGTATTTATCATGGATATCACATAAGCATACAAATAAACGTGTCATAGCATAGTCCATAACTAAATTGATATTCATAAGGTTAATATGAAGATCAAAGATCAATTCTAAGTAGAAAGCGAAAAGATCCAACCATACGCGATCATAAAGCAGTCCAAACAGCTGCTTTAAGCTCAACTAAATAACATCCGTTTTTGTTATAAAAAAGGCTCAAATTCATTGAATCTCTATATTCAACTTCTCCCAAAACCTAGTATAAGGTGAATTCAATTGTTCCTTTCTCACCGAATGACGAACCGTTCCAACTTCTTTTCCCCAACTACTACCAAATCATTCCAACTTGTTTCCATTGCCTCTGGATTCGTTCAATCGTTCCCACTTTCCAGTCCTACAGCCTTTCATCTTTTTTTTGTACTGATTAATTTCTTTTATAGTATCGAATCTCATAATTAATTTTTTGTGCTGGTTGTGGAGATCTATTTTATATAGCTATTAGATATGACCTTCTTCAACCCCATTCAGAAACCATAAAATTGTTTATTACTAGAACTTATAAGTTATTTATTAACAGATACAATACTGCATCCATGTTGTGGAGGCCATCTTGCTGCTCTTAAGGAAGCTATTTACAACAAAAAATAGGTACTTTCTCTACGTATGAACTTAAAATACATGTAGTTAGCTACCAGCTAATAAAAAGTGGGTAGTTATCTTAGTGTAGTATTGATGTTATCATGATTCTGAATGAATGAGAACCTCTTTTAATTTAGTGTCTTAATGAAATGTTTTCTACTAGGAATAATCTTAGTTAGCTACAGCTAGTTTGACACCATTCTCACATAACTATATCTAACATATTTTTTCTTTTGAAAATCATGCTGACTTTGGATATTCTCACTTAGCTACATTCTGTTAGATTTTTAGCTAATTTTCACTGTAAAATGACCAAACTACTCCTATTTGACTTTCAAAATTTTCAAAACATGCCATTGGTTTTATTTGTTCACTCTCTCACCTCTGTCAAAACATGTCATTTTCACTCTCTCACCTCTGTCCATTTACCCCTTAGAACCGAATCGCTCACTTGCCGGGTCAGCCCCAAGTCGGGTTCAACCAGTACTCGGGTTATGTGACTGTTGACGTCAAGAAACAGAGAGCTCTGTTTTACTACTTCGCCGAAGCCGAGTCCAACCCTTCCTCCAAGCGTCTCGTCCTCTAGCTCAACGGAGGTCTTCAAATTTTTTCTATCTCATTTGATAATAAAAATCAGATTTTTTCTGGGTTTTTGAGGGGTTATATTGTACATTGCAGGCCCGGGCTGTTCTTCGCTTGGAGTTGGGGCATTTTCAGAGAACGGCCCATTTAGGCCCAGCGAAGAGGCTCTGGTCAGGAACCAATTTAGCTGAAACAGAGGTTTTTAAAATTTACCCAGAAATTGATTTTGGTGTTTTGTGTTGATTTCAACAAATGGGTAGGTAAAGAACTGGTATTTAAATTTGGTTTTTTGTGGGATTTGGGTTTTGGGTCAATTTCAGAAGCAAATATGTTGTATATGGTTCTCTTATGCCTTAGATAGCTCCTCTTATGAGGTTGTAAATGATAAGATCACTGGTAAGTTAGTAAAGTTTAGATTTTGATTTTCAAGTCAACTCCTTTTTTCCTGTTTTTTTATTCACCCACACATGAGATTCAGCATCTTGTAGAAATGAGACTTTTTTGAGGTCTTTTGGGGTAAAGGTTCACCAGAATATTTCATAATGGTGCTAGGCACTATCAATCTTCTTTTTTCACTTTACAGTCATGTCATGTTCCTTGCTCAATGTTTCTGGTTTGTCTTTGAGTTGACAAAAGTTGCCAACTTTATTGAAGATCCATCTTTCTAAACAAATGATACCAATGGCGTCTTTTGGAAAAATTGAAAGTCAAATAGGGGTAGTTTGGTCATTTTACAGTGAAAATTAACTAAAAATCTACCGAAATGTAGCTAGGTGAGAATATTCAAAGTTAGTGTGATTTTCAGAAGAAAAAATATGTTAGGTGTAGTTATGTGAGAATGGTGTCAAACTAGCTGTAGCTAACTCTGAGATTATCCCTTTCTTCTATGAGGATGTACTGCATACAACTTGGGTACTGGATAAGGTACATTTGTGCTTGAAATGGTTGTTGCTTTTCAGAAAGCATCTGGCAAGGTCATTGTATTTCTTGTTGCTAAATTTCTTACTCAAACGTTTCAGAAAATTCCTTACTAGCTATGTCAAGAAGGCCAGGAGATGCTACTGCTATTTATGCATATCTACAAAAAAAAAAGCTAGGAAAGAATTTGATTGGAAGTATGTTCTAAATTTTATGTTTCCTTATCTACTTAATATTGTATAAGTAGGGGCGGGGGGCACCCGCCACCCCTTGACCCGGGAATTCAAAAAAAAATCATAAATTTTTTTCCGAAATTTGGATGTGCCCCACTTAAATTGTGATATCTATACATAAACTATGCAACTAAATAATTAAAGTTGTTTGGCTAAGTGGTAAGTGTGTAGTATTTTATCTAAGAAGTCTTAGGTTCAAACCTTGGTACTGACAAACTTTTTAATAGTTTTGTGTTTTTTATTGATCTTTGGGCCTAAACCTACTTT
>JAYMTP010003499.1:0-16856 GCA_036897365.1 Geranium brycei | reverse complement strand
TTTTTATATATATATATATATATATATATATATATATTTATTTATATGATATGCAAATGAAATGACATTACTTGTACAAGGTAAGCTCTTCTACACTATTTAACATTTCTCTTTCTTACTTTAACATTTAAATTTGAGGAGATCAATCACTTATTTTGATTAGCAAATTTTTAATTTTAAACTGTTTTGTTAAATGTATATTCAATCGAATCATGATCTACTAATGTATATTTAATTGAATTATGATCTGCTGAACTGATATATACTATATCTCTCTTTATATCCTTGTTATTACATTACTTTAATTAGTTTTCACGTTAGATCTTTCTCGTTATCAATTTGCAAACGTTTATATTTTTGGATACGTCGCAATTAAAACCAAGCCAAGAAAAAAACGACAAAAATCATTAGAAAGTATGAGGTTTGAGTAAATCAAAAGTTGACCGATGACTTCACAATTTTGTTTTGTAAATTATATATCAATATATAACCTGTAATTAAGATTAGTTTTGCTCACACAATTTTGTTTTCATAACCTATAATCAAAATATGGACACTTAGGATTCAACACAATAGAGACATTTAATCAAAGAACAAATTTGATTTAATTAAGTGTTGGAAGCTACATATAGACATTGGATGGTCCCTCCCTTTTCTAGCCATCAACATCACAACTTGCTAATTCAGCTTTGAATTCAAACCAGACAAGTTAAAATTCTTAAACCTTCTCTGAACCAACAACATCACAATAAAACTGTAAAAAATAAAAGTAAAAGAAAAAAGAGAAATGGGTGTTCCATTTCCAGCAAAAGGCAAGCAACACTGTCTATGCCAGAGCCAGAGGTGGTCCACTCCAATCTGAATCTGTTTCAGTTTCACATGGATCTACGATCATCATAATTAAACCATTAAAACAAAAACAAATTGATTAAGATAAGAGATTTCAGATTCAGACAGTAAATGAGAACAAGCAACAATGGTATAAACAAGAGTCATGAATTGCTCATTGCTCCATAACTGTCATTACTAGTTCGTTCATGATCACTGATATAACTTCAGTTTACAGATCATCAAAAATATACTTAGGCCCAAAAATATTTCCAACCATCTTCTTATAGCATATAAGTCAAGCTGCTTGCTTTGTCCTGAAAAAAAACAAAAATTACAAAGCATTTGATTATTTTGATGGAATATAGGATAATTTTTTTACCATAAAAGAGCTTTTCCAATTTCCATGTAAGTTGTTTCTTTTGTACAGAATACAAAACAATTAACAGTTTTTATAACATCCTTGTAAATGGGTCAAATGCATAAACTGATTTAGGAAACATAATTGTGAGAAAAGGGTTTGTGGCAATTTGCTCACCTTGTGTGATCCTCCAAATCTTTTACAGCCTCGTTTAGAGCATGAAGGGTCATTTTCTTAACCTGAAACGAATAATCCCGTTTGAAATACCAAGACGTATAGATAGATATCATTAGTCAAGTCAATGCAAACATTTTCACAGCAGAGCTATTAAAATACAGTAAATGGCAGGAATAGCTATGGAGTCATAAGACTCATAAGTCATAACCAGTCCATGGAGCAAAGCGTTGCTAACATGGTGATGTCTTTGGCATTACATTCCAGCAAGTGCTAATTATCAATTTTTACTGAAAAATATAAACGATTCAACAGCTGACCAATAAACTGTGCATGTATTGTATCTATCTATCTATCTTTCTTTCTTGCCTCTGGTTGGATGGAGATGTGTGATTTACTTATTTTATTCATAAAAGAAGAGTGAGAAAGCACATTCGCTCATATTGAGTACGTAAACACGAGGGCCTACCTCCAATTTGTCCTCCTTGGCCCTATGATCTTTCGGGAGTTGGCGAAACTCCTCTGTCAAGCGTATGCACTCGCCAACATTTTCAGGTGAAACAAAATCAAGTGCAACCTTAATGCATGACTGCAAAAGAAAACAATGGGAGCAATGAAGTGTACAATTTCCTTCACAAGAAGCACGGAAATCAGAAATGAGAAAACTAGTAATTAAAGTGATTGCAAGTACAAAGACAGTTCGAAAGGCAATAAAGCCAAAGGTAAAATGGCGTAAGGCGATGATATTATATGAATAGATTCATCTTTCAATCATGCTTAAGCCAGCCTCTCACTACAATCATAAATTATAATAATCTATTGTCCAATCCAAATATTTACATACCTTCAAGTTTCGAACTTGATGAGGACAGCCTGCAGGAATAAACACAGCATCTCCAAGTTTTTGAACGAACGTCCACGCTTCAATTCCTAAATCAGAACATGCTTTCAGAAAATTTAATGATTACACACTATGAAATATAAAATATTTATAAATAAAACTAACCATATTCCTCCTTGAGTTGCCTTTTGTGCTCCAAAGTCAAGTAAAAAGTCTGATCATGTATAGGGTGAATGACCTAATCCATCAACATGAACATAGAACACACGAGATTCCTCGCTGATTATAATCCCTCTATTCAAGTACACTTAAACAACAGAAAAACATCAAGACGCAACTATATCAGTTACCTGTTCAACTGGGCAACAATAAGTGTGTCTGAATTCTCTGAAGTGCTTGTTAAGGTACGCCTTCAATTTAGGCACATCTTCCCTACGGAAAATGTCCCAAAGAGCGCCACCCTCAGCTCCAGATAAGGGTTCACCACTCCCATTACATCTGTTTTTATCTACTTCCAGTTCTTCACTCTTTTCCACATCCAACTTGGCTGAAACATCATCCTCATGCAACACAACACTATCTCTAGGCAAACCATTTTCAACCTTTTCACCTGCACCTTGAAGGTTCCCAAATAATTCTAGTTGGTCTTGCTCAAAATGTTTCCTTTTCAGGTTTTCAATATGAGTCTGCTGCTCGTGGTTAAGGTTCACATCAGCAGTGTGTGTTAAAACATTCACCTGAAACAACAAGTGGATAAAACAAAAGCAAAATATGAATTATGTGACAGTGTATTTTATACTTGCATACATATAATAATACTATAAGGAAAATTGCACCTTCAAGTCACCACTAATAAAAAAGAGAGGAGATTTACTTAAAACATATATTCTAGGAAGGTAATTTCCCTTACAAACTAGAGCTCAACAGGAATAAAATTCAAAGTTCAACATACCGCATCAGACATATCACAGTGTAATTTGGTCACAGAATCCCCACGCCCGAGCTCTTGAGCAATTCCATAGGCAATGTACGTTTTTGGCCCCAAATCTGGCTTCAGAGATTTTTCTGGCAATTTCACAGCAAGGTTCATGAAGCCCTTACAAGGATTAGTATATTCCTTATATGGCAGGCAGTGTATGAACTCTGCAAAGTGGCGTGGCAATCTCTCCTCAAATAAGGTGGATGGAGGCCAATCTTTCAATTTCCATAATCGGGGCCATTGGAACTTATCAAACTTAATGCTCGAGTATTCTGTAAAGAACTGGTGGATATTGACATCTGACTGCATCCATCACAAGATATAATCACAATAATCAAAATCACCACCAACAGTAACAGTACGTTACATGGAAGAGACAAGTTTACAAACCCAGCTAACTAATGAATTTTTTATCTGCAGAAAATGGTATCACCAACTTATACACAAAGAAAAATAATTAACTGACCTCACATAAGTCCAGGCAATCAATGGCCGCCACTTCCAAATGTTGGTCATGTTTGAGATGTTTCATCTGACGGCAGGCACGCCACATGACCAACGGCTCCCAGCTTAAACCAGGTGTGCATTCAAGCACATTACTCACTATCACTGGCTCACCTTTACTCCAATGCAACTGAAAACGCTCCAGATCTCCCTGTTGGATATCCCTACCTCTGGGACAATACAAGTAGTTATCACTGGAATTTTCCCGAGACGCAGCTTTTATAAGTAAATCATTGCCAGAAACAATATCATCATTCATATTGAAAAATGAGCACAATTTCGCAGGTTGAAGCTTATCAGCAAGCTCATTAGTTGCAATAATTTCCTCGGCTTTCTTAACCAAATCTGAAACTAAATGTTCGGGCAAAGTACTCCTTAACTCTAGGATGCCACGACCACAACCGCCGATGGCCTTTGGGGGGCACGGAATGCCTCCATTGTTTACTTCCCACCTACATTTAGACTTGTTAGTGCTAGTCTTGAAGGAACTTGACACATTTCTACTCTGCCTTGACTTATTAGTTCGACCCTTGGAACTTCTCGCTTCTTCATTTTTCAAACCATGTAAATATTCCCGTCCCCTACTGGTGTACTCTGTAATGACTTCTCTACCTCCCTGAAGGCAGCCAGCACGAATCTCACGGCAACAGGCAAGACAAAGATCAAAAGAACAAATTGGACAAGTTCTATGAAGATCCACAATGGAAGTCATGCAATGGTCACTGCAATAACCATGAAAGAAAATCAAAATACCATAAATATCATGTAATCAGGAAATTGAAATATGAATGAGTTTTTGCCCTACCAGTATCTACGCTCATCATTTGGGCAAGCTGCCATTTCTACATTTAACTCTGGAAGTGACAACCCTACCAACACAAAAGGTCAGTGTGTAAATTGAAAGACCGCATGTTCTTTTCTAAGATAGTACTATGCAACTGAAGATAGCTGAACTAATTAGTAATTAAAGAGCTACATAATAGATGTACTGCATAAATCTCACCAGGCACCAGTATTTTACTCAGATAAAAAATAAGGAAATAAGGCATATAACAAAAATAGTTGGTCATTAAATCCCTTTTACTCCATATAATAATTAGTTTTCTTATATAAACCTAAAAGAATACGTTCAAGGCAGAACAAAACTTGCAAATGAGATCATGCAGCAAGAAAATACCTAATTTTTGAGCTTCCACCTTTTTCTCCAACATTTGTTCATTGTTAAAAGCTTTCAAATGAGGGAGAAGCCTATACAACATGTATTTGGAGTATTTCACTCTATCATCTTCATCTATCTTTGACCCTGTTGCTTGTTTTTTCATATCCTACATGTTGCGAGCAAATAGATAAGATATCTCATGCACATCAAATGAACAAGGACAGAAAAGAGGGGAAACAACTAACATCCATTGGTCCATCTAAGCGTAAGCATGCCTTGCAATTGCAATTTCCACGACAAACTGGACATGCCTCAGCAATAGCTTCAGGAGTTGTTCGAGGATACCTAGATATAAACATAGATAATGATTGTGATAACGGAAACAAAATACACGGTAAATCAGTAAGAAAAATATTCGCATTAGAAATTATCAATGACATACTGTTTGTTCTGTTTCTAAGCAACCAAAATAAATTTTCAAAGTTACTTATATAAAAGTTATCCAATAGTTCCCAGCTATTAACACACACATCCTATCAATTTTTTCAAGACCTGTGTATTTCACTTACCACATGTCAATTCACTACAAAATTAAGTCAATCCAAAAACCTAATGCCAGTCTAGAACATAACTGACATATTGAAAGAAGAAGAATGTCTAGTTCCTGATAACCAAATAACTGTATCCATAAAGCAATAGATATTACCCATGAAGAAGCAAGAAACATGGGTGATCAGGACAATTGTCATACATACAAGCTCCACAAACATTGAGAAGACAATAATGATAAAAAAATGGCAATATGTTCAACTTGGACCTATACTTTAAAGTTCTGTGAAACAAAAATCATCCCCACACCAAAACATAAACGATATGGACTAAACTAAATAATGTACTATATATGATCAGGGAAAGAAGTGTAATTGTACATGTATAGTTATACATACCATGTTTTCATACATGGGAAACAAAACCTCTTCCGTTTACACTTTTGGCATCGAACAACTTCACCTTTATCATTTCTTTGGCATTGATGGCACATTGAAGAGTTTGTTAACTGGTAGATAACAGAAACAGAAACACATGACATAATTACAGAACAAAGTATAACAACATGAAATCCACATTGCATATATGGGACAATAAAAAAGGGAGAAACTTTACATTCAGTTTTCTTGGAGGGGGATCCTCTTCCTCGGTGCAAGTAGTAGTAGCCTTCCGAGACTTTCGGAGAGCATCAGAAGATTCTCCAGCAGAACCATTAGTACTACCCCTGCCACGCTTCCTAAGTTCACTCCGGTCTGTGTTTATCTGATCATCACTGCCAACTCCTACATCCTCCTCCAACTGATGCTGCTTCAGATCCCGTTGGGCCTTCTTCTTGGTCCTTTTTCTACTCCCTTTCTTAGTGCGCTCTTCCAAATCATAATCACAATGATCATCATTGTAGTTGGGTACAGAGTCTCTCACTCTGAGAGACCTCTTAATGCCATTTCCTCCATTGGGAGAACTCATGCCATGTCCATTTTCTTCTCCATTAACAGGATTAGGAACAGGTAAGCCATTATCCACCTTTTCCCAACAACCAATAGCATCATCAATTTTAGCATCAACACTACTCTAAACAACACAAGAAGGGCTATAGGCATTTACCTTCTTGTATATCTGTCCTGGCTTCCTCCCACGCTTCTGGCGCTCCTCAGTCTGGTTCTGCTCTTGTTCCTCCTCCACCAGAGCAGGAAAAGAAACCTCCTCAGCAGCAAGTGCGGCCGCCACCAGGGGTTGCTCATCTTGGTGGGCAGTAGCAGGTTGGGTTTCCTCAACCTCTGTTGTCTGATCCTCTTCAGGCATCGAATCTCGCCGGAAATGGTGAAAGTTAAGTGCTTTTGTTGTCTAGCTGCTGGGTTTGGAGCTGAAGAGTCTAAGTTGTAACAAAGAGCAATATCGTAAGTAAAGACGAGTAAAAATAGGGAAGGAGTAGAAAAAGGAAGGGTTTTTATTGAGTTAAGTAGAGAGAGAAAGGCAAATACAATTAACCTGTGGATGAGCTTGCTTTTAAGTACCATTTCCAGAAACTATGGGTGCCCTTCAAATTCTGGCGCCATTTTTTGGAGGGAAATTATAATATTTTTTTATTACAGTGATTGTGGGTATGTCATATGTGAGAAGAGTGACTGTTATAGTAACCCGCAGGTGAAATAGGCTGAGAGACTCATTAGTCATTCATGTGATGTTTGTGATGATAAAATAAGGCAATTTATTATTCTAGTAATCAAAATCATGAAAAATGATGTCACGTGCAACACACACGTGCAGTTCTATTCATTATGAAGAACATGTAATGTAGTGTTCTGAAACTAACTAATTGAGAAGTCCCCTCTGAGTGAACTCCTCAAACATGGCAACACCAATCTTGGCCGGAGATTCCACTACTGTTACGCCCGCACTCTTCAAGGCCTTTATTTTATCTTGCGCCGTGCCCTTCCCTCCGGCTACTATCGCTGTTTAAATCAACATCAACAAGAGATAAATAATCATTAGATCAAATTCATATATAGCATGAACAAAATATACTGAGATGTAGGTATGTGCATACCTCCGGCATGACCCATCCGGCGGCCAGGCGGAGCAGTCAGTCCAGCAATAAAAGCGACTATAGGCTTTTGAGTCCCACTCTCCTGTTTTCATTGTCATAAACAAATGCACAGTTCAATCTAGTGTCATTATTTGTACCATGCGTGTTTCTATTGCTTGTAAAAAATTATTTCTAAAATGTAAATGCTTATTCAGCTCTTCTCTTCGTTAATTTGGGCACTTGAAAATGTATAACAGGTAAAATTTGCAGCAGAATTCCTGCAAATAACACGTCTAGCTCTTTGAAGACTTTAACAAGATATAAATAAATCACATCAGTACTCACTTTTATTAGAGCAGCGGCATCCTCCTCTGCAGTACCTCCTATCTCTCCAATGAGAACGATACCTGAAAATGCAATGCAACGGAAATTGTTAGTTCATATGTTTTCCACATTTATTCTCGTCCTGCAGAAATTGTCTCCGCTAATACGAAATTAATGGGAACTTGGGAAGTAACCAACTATTGCTTCAGAGAAAGTCCAATCAAGGATGCACACAATGGAATTCAACTGTATATATTAGTGTATAGTGAGCATGCAGTTTCTTGCTAGCTAATTGATGCTATTACTAAAACAATCCCTATTTGTAATGTTCTTTTTCAAAGGGCTGGCCTCAGCTGAAATTTATGAGCTCCGAATTATTTTCATGTCATATTCTATGTCCCCAAAAGTGTATCTATCCCAAAAAAATAATCAGAAATCAAAGGGAAAACAAAAAATTGACAAATTCAAAGAAACTATTATAGCAGTATACCTTCTGTTTGTGGATCAACGAGGAACTTCTTCACACAGTCGATGAAGTTGGTCCCGTTGAAAGGATCCCCGCCAATACCCACACAAGTAGATTGTCCGAGACCAACAGCAGTTGTTTGGAAAACCTACACAAGATACAGAACCCGAGTGGTCAAGGCCACACCCCTTGAGATGTGAAAACAAGCAAATGCCACAAAACCTCTTTTGAGGAAGCTTACTGCTTCATATGTCAATGTGCCAGATCGAGAAACAATTCCAATACGCCCTGGTTGGTGAATATACCCAGGCATTATACCAACTTTGCACTCCCCCGGTTTGATAATTCCCGGGCAGTTGGGGCCTATCAACCTTGTTTTTGACTGGCTGTTCAGAGCAGCTTTCACCTTCACCTGCACGCGGCACAATATCACTAATCACTCCAATGTCAAATCAAGACATGATTCAGATTCAAAACTTGCATAGAAAATACTCAGTTGGGGAGCAAATAACATAATCGGAATGGCAATGTTTTTCTTGCATCGTCTCACAATAACAAGATGAAGCAACATAATCGACACAAGGGTTTTTTAGTTTAAGCCATCTAGACCTAGTACAACAATTGGCGCGTAAAACAATTAACTTAACCATGTCATGCTGAGGAATCCCTTCTGTGATGCACACAACCATATCCAATTCAGCTTCCACAGCCTCCATGATAGCTCTTGCCGCAAAAGGTGGAGGAACATAGATAACCGACGCATTAGCTTTTGTCACAGCCTTTGCTTCCGCGACCGAGTTGAAAACGGGAAGTCCCAAGTGCTCAGTGCCACCCTTCTTTGGGGTCACTCCACCAACCTGTTTGAACCACGGTGTACATCATTTCATCAGCTTTTGCTAATATATCTAGTAATCTACTATATGCATGAAACAAATCTAAATAAATATATGGCTCCAATCAGATAAAATCTTCAGCATAAACAGTTGAAATTCAAAATCAGTGCAACCATCACTACCCATAAAATTATAATAGGTGAGGAAACCATATTTATAACTAATTTCACTCACTCAACAGTTTACTATACTCGATCTGCTACATAATTAACTATTCAAATGGACGATTATGCTATACTGAGAAGGATCGCACAAAGCCATCAACAGATCTCCAATCAAGGACAGACCCATGAGCACAGAATCAGCGATTCCCTCAAAATTGGGGGCAAGGGAGATTTGAAAATGAAAAGGGTAGGTACCATGTTGGTGCCGTATTCGATGGCCTGTTCGGTGTGGAAGGTGCCATTCTTGCCGGTGATGCCCTGGCAGATTATGCGCGTGTTTTTGTCCACGAAAACCGCCGGCGGAGGAACGGCAACGGAGAATTGAAGCTTGAAGGACAGCGAAGCGAGCAATCTCGAAGCTTGTCGCACCATTGTTGCTACAGATCAAAGGAAGGTGAAAATGGAAGAGAAGAAACAGAGTCGATAGAATGTGCTTTTCTGTTACACAAAAGATCCGAAGCACTAGCTCTATTTCCGGGAATTCACTTACAATAATTATTAATTATTTGAGACAAAACAGATTAATTCCCTTAAAACTGTCCATGGAAATTTGAA
Organism: Geranium brycei; assembly: GCA_036897365.1. Taxonomy (NCBI): domain Eukaryota; kingdom Viridiplantae; phylum Streptophyta; class Magnoliopsida; order Geraniales; family Geraniaceae; genus Geranium; species Geranium brycei. The sequence continues at coordinate 7,033 of JAYMTP010003499.1, read as the reverse complement.
ATTGACAATACAATATAATATATTACGTGTACGGTGGGTTTTGTATACATTTTGTCTGATTATTTTTTACTAGTTAATGACATTTGTTAGAATACTGTAGTAGGGATAAAAATGTCATTTAGCGTTATTGGCAAGCAGGAGGGCCGAACCAAACTATTTAGATTCGGTACAATTTGAACTAGCCCGTTTTTAGTGCGGTTTTATTTTCTTTGAACAGAATTATATAAATTTATCATACTTTGACTTAATTTTTAATGGGTTAATTTTATAAACCAAATAACCATTTAAGTTTTAATTTAATTGATAACTAAATTAATTTGATTCTTTCTGATTTAAATATTTAAATCAGATAGGTTCGAATCGTTAATTTGCTTTATATGGCAAAACAGACAAGGATCGTAGACATTTCAACATTTCCTTGGAGTGCTGGAGCATGCAAATGACATAACCCGTCATTTTCAAAGTTGACAAAAATCTCACTCAACTCTCCAACCAAAGAAAAAATCTATTCCAATGTCCAACTTACTTGGAGACTAAAAGGCCTCTCCTTTTTTCCTCTCAATTATCTCTCTAACCCACCAACCAAGAAAAGAAAAAAAGCACAGAGAAGAACAAAAAAATGGCTTCTCCTCCAGCAAGCCTCACTCCTCTGCTCATCCCTCCACCTGCTTCAACCATAACCAGAACCACAATACCAAGATGGTCTGGATTCATCACGCCATCATCAAGAAAGCTTCACCACCATGGGAGCAGCAGCTCACTCACATCATGCAAGGCTGCTTCTTCCTCGTCTTCTTCCTCAATCACCGATTTTGATCTTTACGATCTTCTGGGCATCGACAGCTCCTCGAATCAATCTCAGATAAAGATGGCGTACCGGTCTCTGCAGAAGAAGTGCCACCCTGACATAGCAGGGCCGCCCGGACATGACATGGCCATCATTCTCAATGAAGCTTATTCTTTGCTCTCTGATCCCATTGCAAGATCTGCATATGATAAGGTTGTTACTTCTCATACTCAAAATCACAGTTCCATTCTTGTCAACAAATGAGATTTACAGTTTATTACGCTCTCTCTCATCATATTGCAATATCTGCACATGGCAAGGTCACTGTTCCTTGAGATTTACTGTTAACTGATAGAATTGAAGCTGTACCGTGTTTTGATTTTTGTCCAGGAGCAAGGCAAGATTGCGGATTTGAGAGGCTACACTGGAAAAGCTCTCTACTCCGCGTGGTTTGGGCCGGAGGAGGAAGAGAGAGCAGTTTTTGTTGATGAGGTCAAGTGTATAGGCTGCTTGAAATGTGCTTTACTTGCTGAGAAGACTTTTGCCATTGAAACCGTCTATGGGAGAGCTCGGGTTGTTGCCCAGTGGGCTGATCCAGAACACAGAATCCAGGAGGCTATTGATGCTTGTCCTGTTGATTGCATCTCGTAATACCCACTATTTTCTATTCTCTGCACAATTCATTATTATTTTCGTGAAAAACAGCTCAAAACTGTAAACTTCGGTACTAGATGTAAATAGAAACGAATACGGTGAAGTTCAGTACTAAATGTAAATGGAAATGAATACAGTAAGATCGAGAACACTCACAAGTCACCGTATCGCTTTAACTGAATGTAGGATGGTGGAGAGATCAAATTTGGCGGCTCTGGAGTTCTTGATGTCCAAACAGCCTCGTGAGTGCGTAAGGATGAGCACGGGTAGCTCTGGAGGTGCGCGAGTGACCAACATATTCGCTGAGGTCAACAAGTTCCAAACCAAATACAGGGAATCTACTAGTAACACTGAAGTAGGTTCTGCAGATACATTTTTTAACATAAGATATCAGTAAGAAATCAAGAAACCGCAAATTCTTCCTCACACTGTCAAGATTTGAATCCTTTTCAGGAAACAGATCCCCGGAGAGAAGCAAGAATGGTAGCTGTTCAAGCGATCAGGTCAATATCAAATTGGTTATACTGGCACTCAAATAATACAGGAAGAGAGGAGATAAGCCTTACACGTGTGGCGAAAAAATCAGTCGATCCAACAATGAAGAAGCTCCGGGATGCTGCTGCTGCCAGGAAACAAGTAAAAGAGAGGGCAAGATCTGTCCGCCAAATCTCAGAAAACATGAATCGCCAAGAAGAGTATTGGTTGCCGCCATCAGACCAAGCTCCTCCAGCGTCAATAAAAAACAACCCCACGCCTAATGCTGCTTCAAACCTCAACAATCCTGAAAAACAATGGAGGACAAACAACAAACAGGGTAGATACAGAAAGAACATCAAAAGAAACAACCTGCAATTGGGAATTCCTGTGGTTACTGCAATGGCCGGATCAATCTGGGTTAGGTTGCAGGTTGGAGAAGGTATGCCTGGAGGGATACAGGAACACATAGCAGGATCTTCAGCTTTGGAAGTGGTTAATAGCTCCTGGTCTCCATTATTTTTGGCAGGCATCACATGGTACTTCATAGGGATGCTACTGGTAGAACTTGTAGGAAACATTCTCAACAGATCAGACCAGTGAGAATAGTTCGATAAGTAGAGTATTTCACATTAGGTACAAATGCAAAAGCATTACATATTTATAAAGGGTATATAGATATCACTTACTCCCTTGTAGAAAGGTTGGCACCTTGATGGTCATAATTTTCCATCAAATACTCTCCTCTCTCTATACATAGTGATTGTTAATTCATGTACAACAACTATTACTCAAATCAAAATGAAAATTAACAAGGGACATAATTTCATAGCATGGATCATATAGAAATATAACCAAGTTACAATTAAACTGATAGATTTACAGAAAAAAAGAAACCATAATATAACTTTATAGCAAGGATCTTACAGAAAGATCACCAACAAAAGATCCCACATAAGTTGCACAGTGATTTCCATAGGTAAGTCATATATGTTTCGAATAAACATTACACAAACAATCAATTCTTCAGTTGAAAATGCAACTTCAAGTGTACAACTTGGAAAATATCTAGTAACGATACTTGGTCGAATAATCTTTAGGAGCAATGACGAGACCACGACCTTTCCTTGCCCCACGGTAGACAGTCTCAACAATGTCAATGAACTCCTGCTTGTCCTTGAGAGCCCAGTTAATCTTATTGTTGTTTCCAGTGCCAAGATCAATCATGATGTGCTTGTTCCTGAAGAAGAACATGACTGTGGATGGGTCGTACAACTCGTACATCGTGTTGAAATCAGGGACCTCGGTGATGTCCACGAGGTATATCACAGCGAAATTCTTGATTGTCTCAGCAACTCCTGCTAACACTTCATCCATCTACAATAACAAATGAAACCATACGTACGTCATAAAGCATTGCTGTTGCCTCATGCTTTGCTTTAATCCAGATAAATTTATGACTAATATGCCACTTATGCAAAAGAAATCAACAAGCTACTAGTAATCGAACAAGCACAGAGCTCATAACCATAAGACCTATGCAGTATCAGTATGTATACACAACAGAACAGGAATCGACCCCACATGAGAAGACGAATGTGCTGACATCTTAGCATTACATAGCGCAGAACGCAAAATAGATCTAGAATTTTTCTAAGAAAACATCTATAAATTAACTATGACCCAACATAGATATGGGGTACATCTTTCAAGAGCAAGGCTTTATCAAGGTTTGCTTACAGCCATTTCACCAAACTGATAAGTTCAGAGGCAGAACTTTTACTATTTCAAACACAACAGAATGAACCCAAAACCTGACATACAATAAACCCAGAAATTAGAACTTTAGTGATGTTTTCCACAATTGAACATTCCAATTAACCTGTAAAACCTAAGGACCCAAGACCACAGAAACCAATCCAAACAACCTGACAAAACAATAACCTAAAAATTGAAACATTGAGTTTTCCACAATTAAAAAGCACAAGCAAGCTTCAAACCCAATGACCCAGAAAACCGAAAAGCAAATAAATCAACCCAGAGTCGAGAATAGAAAAAGAAACCAGCTATAATACAAAATCACAAATGATCCAATTGAAACAACCTGACTAAACAATAACCTAAAAATTGAAACTATGATATGGTTTTCCACAATTAAACAGAACAAGCAACCTTAAAACCTAATGACCCCAAAAACCCATAAAGCAATTCAATCCACAGAAATCGAAAACCAAACCCTAATCCAATAAAGAGGAATTGGGGGTAAACCTGCATGCAGGTTTCGTCCCAGTCATGACCGAACCGAATGAGGACCAGCCTCTCTTCCTCAGCCAAGATGGCTTGATCCACAGCCCATCCCGAGTGAAGGTGAGGTAGCAAATACGACATCGTCTCCTTCTCCTCTCTCTCTCTCGAAACCTTCTCTTTTGTACTTGGTTGGGTCGTACACCTACAGGCTACACCATCTATCCTATTCTATATACCACTGCTGCGTTTATCTAACGCACATCACATCGGACTGCTCCTTCTCAATTGGGCTTTTACTATGGGCTTCTCTTTGGGCTCTGGCTCAAATGAAAAGCTAAGTACATTTACAAATAACAGTTCCAATTCTCTAGAGATAATGCCATCTAACTGCCCTCAAATTTGACGTTTTTGCATCTGACTACTCTTAAAAAAAATTTGACATTGTAGATACTTTAAATTTACAAAATTGACACCGTTAGTACCCAATACCCATTTCCATCCATTTTGTATGAAGCGCTGTTAAAATTTGAGGTGAAAAGACTAAAATACCCTTGTAAGTGTTTTAAATTTTTAAAATGTATCCATGAGAGTTTTTTTTAAATTTACCCGAAATGACTTAAATGACCCTTATTATCCTTTAAATTTTCAAAAAATGTCATTTAATCCCTGATGTAAATGTTTTATATTTTCTTTTCTCATCTTGTTTCTAAGTCTCAGTTTCATGATCTTGAATACTCCACTCAATCAGAAAATAATATCCTAACATCAACAATCTTCACACATTCATATCAATTACAGCAAATCGAAACATCAATAATATAAACACTCCAAAATTCATATTTGTATTAAGACAATTTCCTTGGCAACAAAACAAAACAAACCCATCGTCAAACACTAACCCACCCAATTTCTGGAAAATTTCATCGCTCAAATTGAATTTGTAGAAACCAAGCTCTTAGTTTGCATAAAAAACACCTACAGGAGCCCAAGACCAAAAGGCTCTCCCAAAATCTCAAATTGAGGCTATTTTGGGAATCACTTGTCCCATATAGATCGTGTTTTGGGGGAATCACTTGTTTGATTTGCCTATGGAACTGAGCTTGTTCGGTTCACTCACGAATTGAAATTGAGACCTAGGGTTCTTTGAGTTCGAAGTCACAAATCTATGTGATTTTGGTGTGTCGAGATCGATATTATGAAGAGGAGAGAAAATGATGGAAATTTGTAAGGTATGGTTCGGTGGTCATATAGGGTTAAGCTCCACGGCCCCGACGAGGACGATGACGACGACTTTCTCTCCGCCGCCGCTGCCGGCGACCGCGACCGATCCCGCAACAAGAACGCAAGCAGCTCACGTGGGTCCTCCTTCTCAAGGCCCACAAGGCCGCCAGCTGCCTCGCCTCTCTCAGAACCCCCGCAGTCTCCCTCGGCGTCGCCGTGCGCCGCTGCGTCTCCGTTGGGCTTACCGACAGAAAAGGCAAAATGGATACCTCCATAAGGTATATCCACCGAACATCTAGGGCTTCGAAGATGGGGCAAAGCTTCGGAGATTTGTTGACCATCTGATAACGAGTAGGTTCAAAGGTTTGAGAAATTTATGGGTTGAGGGGAAGAAGAGGAGTGAAGACGCTAGGGTTAGCGAGAAAAAGCCAAGCCATTGAAGAGTGAAAGTGGGGTATGGAGGAAGAACAGGGTTTGAGGGTAAAAGGATACATCTTGAAATTTTAAAACACTTACAGGGGTATTTTAGTCTTTTCACCTCAACATTTAACATAATTTTGTAAAAAATGGATGGAAATGGGTAATGGGTACTAACGGTGACAATTTTGAAAATTCAAGGTACCCACAATGTTCAAATTTTTTTTAAAGGTAGTCAGGTGAAAAAACGTCAAGTTTTGAGATAGTCAGGTGACATTATCCCTATCTCTATTAATTATAGATTCTTAGTGCTGCTTTTTGTCAGACTTGTTTTAATTTTAAGGGGATGTTGCAAGAAATCACCCATAATTATTTATCTTTTGTAATTTAATTTATCCCCTTAAATAAATGATATATGTCAAATTTATCACCTCAAACAACTTCTAAGATGCAAAATAATGCATAAAGTCCAAATTACCCTTAGATTAACAAAAAAATATTATCTATGCAAATTCTTATATTCATTAAAATTATGAAAAAATATATGTAAAATAACATGATTAATTAGGAAAGAGTTTTCAGTTTTTCTTATAACTGTTAAATATTAATTTTGCAAAATTTTATAAGTGTAATTACATTTTTCATACCAATTTGAATCATAAAAACTATTTAAGATGATGAATTAATATATTTTATTATTCATCAGCTTGAACTTGATTTAGTAGTTGGCACTGCTCTTGTTCCCTGGCTTAAATATTTTTTATTATTCAAGAGCGGTATGTTGCAAAAGAGGGAAAGCTAAAATATTCACCATTTCCTCAATTATTAAATATAAACAATTAGAAGGTATATAATTTGTAGTTATGGATTTTACTCAGTAAATTCTACGTACTCTGCAATGTATAAGCAAAACATAGAATTTACTTTGACGACCCATGAAATAATAATATACCGAGTTTGTGATTTTCAGGTAGGTACCTGCATGCAGGTGTCGTCCCAGTCGTGGCCGAAGCGAATGATGACCACGCGCTCCTCCTCCGCCAATATGGCCTGATCCACCGCCCATCCCGAGTGCAGATGCGGCAACAGATACGACATCGTTTCAACTTCTCTTTCGATCTTCACAAGACCGAATCTTAATTGGTCTGCTGCGAGCTTCTTGTTCTGGTTTCTATACCGCTCTCACGAACCATCTAGAAATAACTCCACCTTCGTGAGCCTGCGACGCTCTCT
>JAYMTP010003498.1:0-16859 GCA_036897365.1 Geranium brycei | reverse complement strand
TCAATGCCCTCTATCTGGGTATATCCCTTTGCAACCAGACGCGCCTTGTAACGCTCAATGCTCCCATTTGGACGATACTTGACATTGTATACCCATTTAGAATCGATGACCCGCTTGCCAGGGGGTAAGGCTGTTAGGCTCCAAGTACGATTAGCCTCAAGTGCTGCAGTTTCTTGTGACATAGCATCCCTCCAATGTGCTTCTTTAATAGCCTAAGAAAATGAGCGAGGCTCATCTATAGAAGAGATGGCCGCTAGAAATGCAGTGTAAGAACGAGATAATTTATCATAAGAGATCGAGTGAGTGAGAGGATATACCACTGAGTTGGCTGAAGGAACGTCGAGATTTGGAATGGAGTTGGACGGTCGAAGAGAAGGAGGCAAGGTGTAGTCGTATCCTGACAACCGTTTTGAAACAATGCGACAACGTTTAGTTTGAGGTGGTGTAGGCGATGTGCTACATGAGTGGTCGCACGGAGGTGTCAGCTCCAGGATTGATGAGGGCCCCACGATTGGTGTTTGATGAACATAATCACAAATAGGAGGTGTAACTGACGACGATAAATTTTGGAATTCAAAATTAATGTCTGGAGGCGGTGGGGCAAAACCAGGTTGGCAACATGCATCTTTGTTAACACCTTGATCCCAAGGGAATGTATCTTCCCAAAATTGAACGTCACGAGAAACATGTATGGTTTCGGTCTCCAAAGGTCTCCAAATCATAGACACGGTATCCCTTTTGACCATGTGGATAACCAAGAAAAATTCCTGGGCGAGATCGGGGAGCAAATTTGTCACGAGTCTGCTTGTGCATGTAACATAAACAACCAAACCTTCGTAAATGTGCATAGGTTGGTGGTCGTCCAAACAACATTTCAAATGGTGTCGATTGCTTATGACACTCAATGGCATTCTATTGATCAAATAAGCTGCTGTCAGAACACACTCTCCCCAAAATTTAATAGGTAAGCGTGCTTGGAAGCGAAGAGCTCGAGCTACTTCAAGCAAATGACGGTGTTTCCTCTCTACTACACTATTTTGTTGTGGAGTTCCAGGGCAACTTTTTTGAAATTACATACCAGAAATGTTATAATATTCTAAAAGCTCGTGATGTCGAAATTCTAATCCTCCATCTGTTCGCAAAGTCTTGACTTGCGTGTTAAATTGTCCTTTGACCCAATGAAAAAAGTGCAGCAAGAAGGTTTTTGTTTCCGACTTTTGTTTCATCAAATACACCCAAGTGGTGCGACTATAGTCATCCACAATGGATAAAAAATAATGACAACCGGACAAAGAGGGAGTGTGATAGTCCCCCTAAATATCACAATGTATCATCTCAAAAATAGATGAAGTCTTATGCTCACGAATAGGAAAGGTAAGACGGGTTTGTCGTGCTCGACAACATGCATCACACGGAGATAAATCATGTTTATTTATAAGAGGAGGCAAGTTTGGTACCAAAGACAGACGATTAATTGGTATGTGTCCCAAGCGTCGATGCCATAAGCTCGAATCATTTTCTCGTTGAGCCATCAATGCCTTCCCTACGTCCGTTGGCTCTAAATGGTAAAGTCCGTTCCTCATCTGACCCATTCCTATCAACCGCCTCGTTGATAAATCTTGTATCACACAAAAATCCGAATAAAATATTAGAGCAGCGTTAAGATCATGCGTCAACTGACTAACAAACATCAAATTGAATTGAAGTTACGATAATCATTCGTAATATGATCAGTCGCACCGCTATCAATAATCCAGGATGATTTCGTTGAGCCCGTAGCACTTTGGGTTGAAAAGGCTGCTGCAAGATGGGCTTGAAGCCCTTGTGTGCCAGCTAATTTTTCAAATTGGACACCATTAGAATTTTGTGGCATGACCTTAGGCCCGTTAGATTGTGGGATGATAGAGCCCAAAAGGAAAGTGCCAAAATTGCCATTCTCTCCTTTGGCCGAGGCACGTGCCTCACAAGCGGAATTTGCGGCTTCGTGGTGGTTGTGTGACCAATCTTGAATGGTCAATGCTTCGGTTTTCTTCTGCAACTAGATTGCGATGGCTCGTTTGCGAGTTCGGCGATGCAACCAAGTTGCTGATATGGGTGAATGAGTTCCCAAAGTTCTTCGGTAACCGGCTGTGCTTCTGAAATCTGGAGCGATAAATTCTGGACGAATAATAAGGCCCAACTTGTCGCTGGGGATTTCGAAGATGTCAGTCGGTGACATCTCAATGTCTACCATGATTGTTAAAGAGAAAAAAAATCAAGAAGAACGCTCTGATACCATAAAAAATTGAATGTCTTTATTGTATAGATATTCATCGAATGATACACACATATAACTATAATAAAAACAAATAATGTATAACTATAATATTGCAGTTTATGAGAGCAATGGAAAGAGCAAGAAATCAGAAGGATTTCTTGTCATCAACAATTGGAAATCGGCATATTGATTTTTTTACCGTTAACGTAACACTAAAAATATTCCAATTAAATAATAAACAAATATATAGTACCTTAATAAAATTTTATGAAATAAAAAAAAACTGATTTGGATAGTAATTTTATAACGTATTCCGCAATAAAATTCCACAAAGAAGAACCATGAAAAACAGTGAAAGCTTTGATTAAGGAATAAACTACAATGATAGTCTCCTTAAATATTTGATTTACATTTTTTTGTATTATTTGAAGGTAATGATTGATGTTATGTTTGTTCATGTGGATCTCTTTTTTTTTTGAGCTCAGTTGGTCTTTTGAATAAAATGCTCAACAACTGTCTCTATCTCCATTTCATGAAAATTTATTTGAAAAGCAAACCTCATCCAAAGCTGACAGAATCTGTAGCCATTACACGTGAATCTGACATTGAACTCAGAACTTGTTTTCCCTTTTCAAAAGAATTAAAATGGGATAATTTCAGGTAATTCCTCTTACATATATGCAATTTCCATACAAATGTATTTTGTAAATTTCCAAAAGTTACCAAAAGTCTAGTGTCGCCCCTTTTTGTTAAATTGTTTCTAAAAATTCTTTTAATATTTTTGAAATAACGAAAATCTCTCTATATTTAAAAAATTAAAAAAAATATTTTAAAACTTTTTAAAAACATATTTTCTATAAATAAATAATAAAAATTTGATGGTATAAAAATATTAAAAATAGAAAACAATGTTTAAAAAGCATAGGGGGAGGGGAATAATAATTTTCATAGGTTTTATTTGGGAATTTAAAGGAGTTCTTTGTTTTAAAATTTTCATATTTTCACATCAACCTATTGCGAGAGTAACAATGAGCTAGGTTTAAGCTTGGTTCAAAAATGACCCAATTAACTCTAGTTTGATTTGGGCTTTGAACGAATTTCTTTATCTAAACTCGAGTTTGTCTTAAAACACTCAAATTTTTCTCGAGATAATCAAGCTCAAGTTTCAACACGACTCGATTCGGCTCGTTTATTTTTCAATATAAATATTTATTAAAACTATAATAAAAATAATATATAGTTAATTAATACTAATCGAGTCAGGTCACGTGTCTATCAAAACTTAAATAGTTGGGCTCCAACTTGATTCGTTTAATAAACGACACCAACTTTAAACTCGAGTTAGTCTCAAACTTGGTTATAAAGTGTTCATATTGTCACGTTCCGAATATTTTTCGCCCATATATTGCTTGTGACGTGACCACCGACCTCTTTCGACTCTGTGGAACGCCGACTTAGTGTCTCCTCCCAACTCACTGACATTGTGACTTTGCAACAAAACCCACTCACTGAGTCGGCCCCACTTAGACGTAACCTCACTTCGTCTAAGGTGGCACACAATAGTCGCACCTCAATCACCTCCCAAATGTCCCGAAGGCCAACCGAGACACAATCTCGATGAACTCAAGAATCCAATACTGCCTGAACGAAGACAAAGGACGAGACGAACATCACAAGACTGTTGGAAAACGTGGGATCTCATACATAGCAGAGAAAGCAAAATAAAAAAATTTAACCGCGTTCCTAGCAAGGATCTACTGCATGTTTAAGCTTAATCAATGAAAATGTTAGAAACTCTTATTTACCTCTTGTAGTTCCGGCTTTACAAAACCTTTGAGAGTGCACAAGTTCTTCACGAATCCAGACTTGAACCCAAATCCTATTTGGGTAGCCTACGTATCTTGTCTCTATAAGAATCAAAGTATGCGTAGTTCACTTGTAGTGTCTCCATCGGGATGCATCTCTACTGGTATCCACACGAACAAGTCTTGATCGAAGCTTTGACAAAGATCAATCTACTAGAATTGATCATCTCAAATCAGATCTAATTAACTCTTTAATTAGATATGAAGTTTTAAGTGGAGTTGCTAATGTTGCGAAGATCGCATTAGAGTTTCTTGTAAATCGATGCAACATATACATAGCCCTTTGGGAGTAGGGATTTATTCCTAATAAAATCCTATTTAATTATGAAATTTTCAACTCAGAATTTCCCAAAATTTCGTGCTCCATAATTCCCTCTTTCCGATTCCGAATCAGATTATGAATTTTTATTGAGAAAGGAAGCATCGTTATCGCCACGGGACCGTGGCCGATTTAGCCTCCCCGTGGCCAACTTGTTGGCGGGGAACAAATATTACTATTTCCTGATGGCTACAGTGGATATAATCAGATCCACATTGCCCCCAAAGATCAGGTGAAGACAACCTTTACATGCCCATATGGCTCATTCGCCTTCAAAAGGATGCCGTTTGGGTTATGTAATGCGCCAACGACTTTTCAGAGATGCATGATGGCCATTTTTAGCGATATGGTAGAAGATTTCTTGGAGATCTTCATGGATTATTTCTCAGTATTTGGGATGTCTTTCAACGGTTGTATGGGACATTTGAATCAAGTCTTGAAGAGATGTGAAGAAACGAATTTGATTCTTAATTGGGAGAAATGTCACTTTATGGTGACTGAGGGGATTGTTTTGGGTAATCACATCTCCAAGAAAGGGATTGAGGTGGATCAAGAAAAAATCGATGTGATTTGTAAGTTGCCACATCCGAACTCAGTAAAAGTGGTGAGAAGCTTTCTCGGGCATGCAGGGTTTTACATGATGTTCATTCAGGATTTTTCAAGAATTGCCAAGTCATTATGTGCATTGCTTGAGAAAGAAACAAAATTTGAGTTCACACCAAAATGCTTGAAGGCATATAAGGAGCTTAGGGAGAAGCTTATTTCAACATTCATAATAGTTTCGCCTAACTAGTCAAGACCATTCGAGATTATGTGTGATGCAAGCGACTACGCAATGTGAGCAGTTTTGGGGCAAAGACACGACAGGGTGCTCAGGCCAATCTACTACGCTAGCAAGACCTTTAACAACGCACAAGAGAACTACATAGTGACAGAAAAAGAGTTGCTAGCAGTCGTGTTTGCCATGGAAAAATTCAGATCATATGTGTTCGGGTCTAAGACAACAGTCCACAGAGATCACAGCTATCAGGTACTTAATGGAAAAGAAAGAGGCAAAAGCTAGATTAATTCGATGGGTTCTACTGTTGCAAGAATTTGAGATAGAGATTGTAGACTGAAAAGTGACCTTGAACCAGGTAGCAGATCACTTGTTGCGTTTAGAGTTACCTACTGATAAGGATGGATGGAGCGTGAGAGAGTCTTTTCCAGATAAGCAGCTGTTTGCCATCACAAAAAATTCACCTTGGTACTCTCACATAGCGAATTATGTCTCTTGTGAGATACTAACACCTAACCTGACGAGCCAGCAGAAGAAAAAAGTCACCCATGATTGCTCTCATTACTGCTGGAACAAGCCATATTTGTTTAAAAGAGGCGTGGATTCTATCCTCCAACATTGTGTCCCGGAGGTAGAGGTAAACCAAATTTTAAATGTGTGTCATGAATCACCTTATGAGGGGCACTATAAAGGCGACATGACCGCACATAAGGTCCTGCAATCTGGGTTTTATTGGTCGACATTGCTCAAAGATGCTCATGAATTTGTCAAATCCTGTGATCGATGTCAAAGGACGGGAAATATTTCCCGACGACATGAGATGCCATTGACCAACATGCTAGAAGTGGAGCTTTTTGATGTATGGGGGTTAGACTTTATGGGACCTTTTCCCACATCTGTTGTTGATTATGTGTCCAAATGGGTGAAAGCCGAAGCATGTGCTGTAGCCAACGCCAAAACTATGATCAAGTTTATAAAGAAAAATATTTTCTCACGGTTCGGAGCTCCACGAGCTATTATCAGTGACAGGGGCACACATTTTCGCAACAAGTTGTTCAAGGCAATCACAAAGAAGTTTGGTGTAAAGCACAAGATGTCAGTAGCTTATCACATGCAGGCGTATGGACAGGCTGAAGTGGCGAATCGTGACATTAAGCAGATCTTAGAGAAGACTGTTAGTCCTTCTCGAAAGGACTGGGCGCAAAGGCTCAATGAGGCCTTATGGGCTTACATAACCGCTTATAAAACTCCACTCAAGATATCCCCCTACATATTAGTTTTCGGGAAGGCATGCCATCTTCTAGTTGAGATCGAACACAAGGCTTTCTGGGCCATCACAAAGTGCATTTTCGACCTCGATGCTGTTGGGTTAAAGAGGCTTTTAGATCTCGAGGAATTGCAAGAATGGAGAAGAGAGGCATATGAGAGAAATAGATACTAACAAGAGAAAACTAAAAGGTGGCATGATAAACACTTAATTAGGAGAAATTTTGAACCAGATCAACAGGTTTTATTATTTAAAACTAGATATGCATTGCACCCCGGCAAGCTCAAATCAAGATGGTCGGGGCCATTTAAAGTTCTAACTATTTTTCCAAGTGGTGCATTTGAAATCATAAATCTCAGGGACAACACAACATTCATTGTCAATGGATAGCAGCTAAAACATTACTATGGAGCTGACAGTGGATAAGATCTTGGTCTTATCGAAGTCTGGGTGTTGGAGCTTTTCGAGCTCGAGGCGGCTTCCTGAAGAGTCGTCGTTCAGTCCAGCTCAAGGACGTTAAACAAAACGCTCGAGTTGGCCACGAATCCGCCACAGAGCCGTGGCCATTTGGCCATCCCGTGGCCATCTTCCATGGTCGCGGTCTGTGGCCCCCTTTGGTCGTCCCGTGGTCAACCTCTGCCACAGGGCCGTGACTACTAGGGCTGTCCAGTGGCCAACCTTTACCACAGGGCCGTGGCCACTTGGGCACTCCTTGGCCAACCATTGGTCACAGATCCGTGGCCCCTTGTGGTCACGTGTCCTATCTCTCCACTTGTTCTCCTAATGGGTTCGTAACCCATATCGCTTTGGGCTTGCTCTTTGTGTGTAACCCTGTAGTCTCACGAGTCATTGGCAAATGACCTAAAATCCCTATTTGATCCATTCATCATAAGTGACCTCTAATAAGATATTATGATTCCCCAATAATCATGATGATCGAGTATTCGACTTAAGCTTTTGTCGTAACTATCATAATCCCTTTGACACTAGATATCTTATTTGAACATAAGACATAAAAACGTCACCCCTATATATTCAAACCTATTTCTTGATCTCGAGATGACTGAGTATGATAACTCTTTATCACCAGTATGGCCACACATTCCATCTCTTTCATACTCATTAAGAGGCCTTTAAAACTGATATCGTTCCCACTAGTTCGTGAGGGACAAATCCCTTGACCGTCATTCGTATCCCTCATATAGCCCATTCCTAAGCCAATCATACCCTTTATGACCATCCTGTTACGGAAAACATTTGGAATACGTCAAACTTAGGAAGTGACTATATAAGAATCCACGAAGACTCCAAAGTCCTTAAAGATTCAATAATACTACGACAACTGAGAATGCTCATGACTGTATCTGTGACACATTGCTCAGGTTGGGTCATCCATTATCATTTCTCTAAATGATATCTATGATCTGACTTGGTAACCCTTTACCTATGATCAGTAGAGCGCGATCATAGTCATCCTCATATTGGTCGGTTAAAAAGCGTTTTGACCAGGGACCTGTTAAGTATAATTACTTAGCAAAGTGCACTGTGCAATGTGCTATGTCTAAGGGTTCTACTATCAGAGACTCCCTTCTGATGACCTTAGACGTAATTAAATACTTAACTTATTATCATAACACAATGATAATAAAAGTGTCGTGATAATGTTATCAAAAGATAATGTTGATACATAACCATGATTGACCTAGGGCATATTCACTTTAATTAGCTATTATAATTCAGAACAAGTTATTCATAATAATACCAATATATTTTGGAATTCAACAGTATTAACTATGCATGCTTGATTTACTCTATCTCGTGTTTAAAGTAATTATCCTATGTTGGCCATTTAGGATAGTTGATTTAGTTGTTAGTTGATTTCAAGAGGAGGGATTAGTAATAAACCTAGGTAATCTTGAGGGTTAAAGCTTGTAGTTTGACACTCAAATCAACCTTGGCATGTAATTGCTTGCTTAGTTTACTACACCTGATTTATATTTTGATACCCTAACTTTTTTTCCTCTTTTTAGTACCCTACCTCTCAATTTGGGACAAATGTAGCATTATGTTAGAAATAATGGAAAATTTTAGGTCATGTGTATACACGTAACTATACCTAAAGAAAATATCCAAAATGCCCTCGGCTGAATTTTTTTTAAATCCAAAAATAAAACATGAATAGTGGGGTGTCTTATCGGCGACACGGCGATAGGACGTTATGGCAACAGAGCTTCACGATGACGTGTGTAAGCGATAATCGAGCTGGATCTCCAGCTAGGTGGATTCGGTTCGGTCGTCAGTGTCGTGAGCGTCTCGACGACGCGCATAAGCCATAATCGAGCTGGACCTCAATGACAGAGCTGGATCTCTAGTGGAATTATTTGGACCACTTATTCACAAGGAAAATTAGTGATATGGGCCTCCCAAACCAAGATTATTATTGAATCTATATAATTCTTACAGTTACAAATAACTCACAGAAATATAGGTGACCCTATTTATTGTATGGTTATGATTGACGTGTCTAGTAGATGGTCACATATTTGTTTATGTGTAACTCATAATATTGCATTTTGTTAGATTGTTAGCATACATTACCAAGTTAATGACACATTTCCCTGATCACAGTCTATTCGTATTGATAATATTCTGCATATCATCAATATTCTTATATACAACTTAATATATACATTTATGTATTAGTTGTGTCATGCTTATAGGACTCTCTCAACGCACAAAAATGGGACATAAACGGAGATTGAGGATGAATTTTTTTTCCATCATCTGTTATGACGCATTTTAAACACTTAAGGGTGATTTATTTACCGTACAATTTTCATATTGTTATTATTCAACATTTTTAACTCTACATGAATAGAAAAAGCATTCTTAAGTAAGACATGAACTTTCTTGGAAAATAAATATCATGTCTCATCTAAATATATGCATTCGTTTGAAAAGAAATTCGTGAAAAATAAGTATCTTGTCTCGTTTAAATATATGCATTCGTTTAAAAAGAAAGAGTAGAGGATAATTTGTTTCCAAAATGTTACATACCAAATGTATGAAGCATTTGCAGAACACACGTGTGAGAATTAGACTAAATGATGATAATGCAAAGAAAGTAGTCAATTTTTCTAGTATGCACCATAAGTGTAGGAGGCCGATAAGAGTAAAAGATATTGTTACTCGTAAATAAAATAATCAAACGACTAGAGAAATAATTTCAGAAGAAATACTAGTTTTTGAAGAACTGTCGATTCAAAAAAAAATCATTGATTCCCGAAGATTCATCGGATTATAAAAAAACCAGAAATTCCTGAAACCTCATTGGTTCTGTAGAATAATAAGTTCTTATAGAACAATTGGTTCCCGTAGAAAAAGAAGTTTGAATAGAAAAATCAGTTTAAAAAGAACCATCAATCCCAAAGTAAATTAAAAGTTGTGGATTTCTCGAAGAATTTCAAGAAAAGAAAAAGAATCAATTCAAGCAAATTTGACTTCATCAACCGAACGCCAAGTATTTGGGACCATAAATCAAACACCAGAAGATGTTCAGCCAGTTGAATAGAAGGTGGAATTCGTGGAGAAAATAATTGAAAAATCAATTGATATAATGTGAGGCTTATATCCGGAAATATTTTTCAACGATCTGAAGTATATTTGGATGAAACACACTCGACTAGAAGACATTGGAATGCGTGTTTTCTTTCAGACCCCTATAAAACTCGCTGCTAGACAAGATACGTATTCACGATAAGCTATGTACGATACAACTTGTATAAGAGTATATCAGAAGGGATAGATTCAAAAATGTCTTGTCCAAAATTTATTTACACTCACGAACTTCAGAAAAGTCATGAAATTGATATTAAAACGTACGTTCTAGTGAAAATCGTGTAGATTTATTCACTAAATTATACATCTACTGTTTTGAAATGAACCTACTATGAAAACAACCAAAGTAACCTTCTCGGCCATCAGGGGGAGCAACGTTCGAGGGGAGCATCGATCAAGGGGAGCATCTGTCAGGGGGAGTAGGAATTAGGGATGGAAAAAAAATCCGAACGCCCTGATTTGAACATATGTGTGCTTCACTCTTTTTCCCTTATTCATATTTTGACCCGCTAGGTTATCTTGAAAAGGTTTTCAATGAGGCAGCTCTATGCATGTCTAACATCACCTAAATTACTTATTTACTCAGTTTTAATCCCATTGGGTTCTTCCTTGTAAATTTGAATGTAATTATTTATAAAAAGATAGTGTTCAAGAGTGAGTGTTGTAAATGATGGTCACGTGGTGACCATGCATGTGGCCACCGCCTCTTTTGCCGTCTCATGGTTTTAGCTACCGACTTACAATCACTTTGAATAGAGACTTGTAAGATGGAAAGAAAAAGAAGGATGAATGATAAGAATTTTTTAGTGATGTTTGAACTTTATAAACTCACTTGCATCTTTCTTCTTTAGTTTATTTTTTTTCAATCAACAAAGTCATTCATTCATATCATGCAAATCGGGTGGGACAATCCCCGCACCCATAGATTGAGAGTATACAAGAACTCATAGTATTTATGCAAACCACGGCCTCCACCTCGATTGTCTGGAGAAACCCCGCGAACCGAACCTCATACCAACTACATTAGGCAGGACACATACGAACACACTGCAATAAGCATGACTTATTCAAACACAAGCACAAACAAAAACAACTAAATATAATAATAGCTCCTCCGAGTACCAAACAAAAACAACTAAATATAATAATAGCTCCTCCGAGTACCAATTGAGACTCAAACTCTGGTCCGGAAACCAGGGAGCGAGTAAGCCCCTAACCACTGGGGCACACTCAATTGGTTTCTTCTTAAGTTTATTAATTTTGTTAATATTGTTTATTTTATTAATAGATTATAATTATTTTTACTAATTATTATATTAGTTATTTTTATGTTATTAAATTTTTTGCATTAGCAAAATTATGCCGAGAATGAGCGCAATATTATATTATTTAATAAACGAGCCAACTCGAGCCCAACCTAATGAACCTATTAATGTTTCTAAGGCTTGCAAACCGATTCGTTTTGTATTTATGTATACAAATTAATTTCGAACTCAATTAAACAATGAATAATTAAGTTCAAATTAGTCTTTTTTTTATATGTATCTAGTAATTGCTTTATTGTTAATATTAATTTTTTAATCAATTATGTCATTATTAAAATTTAATTTTTAGTGTGTAATTTTACTCAAAACATTTATAGACCCGCCACTTAGTCAATTCCTTATTTACTTTTATTCAATTCCTCTCAATTTTCTTTACTGCAGTTGTTTACTAGTTTTTTACTTTTACAACACAAACCATATAGTTTTATTAATAGAAGATATTTTAAATATTTGGTAGGCAAGGCGGCTGTGCTCTTGCCCCTATGGTGCCGCCACTTAGTCGTTGCCTATACTTTGGTAAAGTTGCGTCTTTTCATAGTAGACCTCCCAAACTTGTACTTATCAATTTTGAACAGTCGAGTCAATTGATTGACCTTTATGTTTACGAATTGCATTTACATTTTTTCTTTTCATGATAATATTTTATAAAATAAAGAGACATTTTAAATAGGAAAAATGTCACTTATGTCTCTCGTAGTATATTCGATTTTCACTTACCTCTCTCATTTAGAACCAACGGCATTAGTTTTTTGAAAATTCTGTTAACTTTTTTTCGAAAATGACGAAAATGCCCTTGTATTTAAAAAATTAAAAATTATTTTTTCAAACATTTTTTCTAAAATATATTATTTTATAAAATTAATATAAAAAAACTGATTTTAGTATTAAAAAATATTTTTTAAAAAAAAATAAAAAACGATGTTTAAAAACCATTTTTTTCATTTTTTAATATTCTTTTTCTTTAAAAAATAATATTAGAATCAGTTTTTATTATTTATTTTTAAAAAAAAATATGTTTTAAGAAAATGTTTTTAAAATGTTTTGAAAATGGTTTTTTAATTTTTTAATACAAGGTCATTTTCGTCATTTTGACCAAAAACTAACACCGTTGGGCCTCAGTGAGAAAGTCGTATCCTTCGAGGACCTATCAGAACGTATTCGTGAAATGAATGAGGTAAGTGAAATTCAGGTATACTGCGAGGGGGGTAAGTGACATTTTCTCTTTCAAATATCATGTGAATGCCTTTTTTTAAATCATTATATTACATTTATATTCTCTCATAAATGTCAGAACTAAATTTATGAATTTGGATAATAATTAATTTATATATTTCACGTAATAATAAGTAAACTAATTTGTCTCTAAGGGGACTCCGCAACAGTTTGAGCCTCACATTATTAATGGAGAGGTCTGAGTTTCAGACGCCGTTGTGAACTGGATGAGGAAGGGTTAGAGGGTAGATTTAGAATATGATGTAATTAAAAAAAAACTAAACTAATTTATTAATTGATCCATTTTTATGTAAATGAATGATTTGATTACTAAAATGTACGAAAAATGACGTTTGGGTACAATCAAAGGAAAATGATAGCTTACTATATTTAACTATAGTAAGTTTCTACTTTGTTAACTAAAGTATTTTTTGTTTTTTAACATCTTCAAAATTCAAAAACAAAAAATAATCATCACTTGAGAAGTCTCGTCGGAGAGAGCGATAGAGAATGGTCGGGAGAGAGGGAGTCTCGTCGGAGAGAAGAAGTATAGCCGAAAAGAGGGAATCTCGACAGTATGCATCACAACCCAGTTACCCCAATTAATGACATAAATTTATAAACTTTAAGGAAGATTTGGGGGTATAATTGTCATTTTATATGAACTTAACAGTGCTAATGAAAATCCGTAACCTTTTCCCTCTCGTCTCCTTTTAGTAAACCTAGGGTCGTCAGTGGCACCGCCGGTCTCCGTCTTCGGCGTGTCGGCAACCATCCTTATTCTAGTGGGGTGGAGAGGTGTGTCTCGTGGAAGGAGGAAGCGACACGGGTGTGGTTGGGCGAGACCCAGATCTGTTTCTTGTCTAGATCTAGGGTTTGGTTGAAGGCGAAGGTGGTGGAATGGGTGGGCTGGGGTGGTCAGCGACGGAGGTGGTGGTTTGTGGCCAGAGGGTTGCCGCAGAAGTGGTGGTTCGGGCCTCGGCTCGACGCTAACGGTTGTCCCTGTGGGGTGCAGCGACGGGTGGTTTGGGTTCGGGCCGTTTGTGCCTCGTCGGGGCCACGAGGGGTTACGTCAGTCGGTTTCTGCTTGCCGAAGCTCTCGCCGGCGTCCAGGACCTCTCCAGTGACGTTTGGTCTCCCTAACTCGATTCATTTCGGTTTGGGCAGGGCTGGCCCAAACTGATTTTGGTTCAACCGGTTTGTTCATGTTCTGGTTCTCTCAATTTTTTTCTGGCTTCTCTTGCTTGGTCTTTAGGTGCCGAGCGTCATGGGTTGATTTTCGTCGGGGGAGTGCGAGGAGTTTTTGTTGGTTTCGGTACAGGGAGTGGTAGATCTACTTCGGAGTCCTGGAGAGTTTGGTGTGCTACTTTGGGAAACCTAGGGACTGGGGCCCAGTTACCTGCGATGACCCTGGCCTTACTGGTAACCAGCTCAGTAAAACCCAGGATAGCTAATCTTGTAGAAATTATATATGGAGCTCCGTTGTGGTAGAATATGTTTCTTGGCGCAGAACGGGGAGGTTGTTAGGTGGTGGTGGTCGGTTTTCTCTATTTGTGTCCTTGTGTGGACTTCAGAGGGATCAGTGTTTTGGGTGTGAGTGGTAGCGGGGAGATAGGGTGGGTTTTGGTTAGCGTAGTTTGTGTTTAGTGATAGGGCTAGTTTGTGTCTGACTTAGGTCCTTGGTTTTTCAAGTTAGTGTGTGGGTGGATGGTCAGTGGCCGGTCCAGATCCTGGTGTTTCTAGAGAGATAGGCTGGCCTTCTACTATTTTGTTGTAAATTATACGTCGCTGATGTTCGATCTTCGGGTGTGGTTTTTTTCCCACCCGTAAGAGAACAATGCTAATGAAAATGCAAAAAGAGAAAGTTAAGATGTAGAAAAATAACGTATGTAAACAAGTTGAGAATTGACTATAATTAAGTGTATTAAACTATCCTTTTCCCTACAATCAATTATACATGTTTATATGTACATTCAACTAGAAATTAAGGGTTAGTTACACTTCACTCATATTAAAATGACATGTTTTACAATTTACTAGATCTATAATAAAAAGTTTAATATGAGGTAATTTAATTACGTTTTTTACACTTTGCTCTAACACCGTTAGAATTTGGACGGAAAATTTATTTTCTCAAAAACGAAAAAAATACCCATGACTTGATTTGAAATCAATTTAGGCTGGTTTGACTTGGAATGGTAATAAACCATAATTGGGATCTAGTTTGGGAAATTGGACTGGTTCGACTAGATCTCAATTCTAGTTTGGTCTCATCCTCTTCTTCCTCCATAGCCTCTCTCTGTCGACGGAGAGTCGGCGACGACGAGGGAGAATTGGCTCCGAGGAATAGGTGACGGCGATGGAAAATCAGCGACAAGTTTTGATGCTCTCTAATTTGTTGATGCCAAGGACGGTACTATACAAATCTACGCCTAAACCAAGATTAGGAAAACTCCACCGGCGATGATGCTCCCTTGAGAAACGCGAGCATCGAATAGGGCTGGCCGGAGATGCGGCTTTCGGCCGGAGACCTGGTCGAACTCGTCGTCCCTATTACGCTAACCCAGAGTCTCTAACCCTCGTAGCTGAGCTAGTCGAGAGGTGGGGGATGAATCGTTTCCTCTTGGTGAATCGAGAGGTAGACGAATCAGGGAACATCTTCGGTGCCGGAGAAGGATATGGGTCTGGCGTAGGTGCGCCGGAGAAGGAGATTGAACCGGCACCGTCAAGGATGCCCGCCGGAGACCGGCGACGATGCTTGTCGAAGAAACGCGAGGTGCGCGGGAGAAGGAGACAATTCCTCCAAACTGGGTCAGACCATCTCAGTCTGGTCCAATTTCAGTCCAGCCCAGTCCAATATTTCTCAAACCAGATGTCATTATTTTGAAATTTTGATGGTCAACGGAGTGTATTTTCGAACTTGTACATTTAAAAAAATTATGTTACAATTTGGACGAAAATAAGTAAAGTGTAACAAAAATGCAATTGAGTGATCTGAATAAAATATAGTCGTTGTAAAGTGTAAAACCCGCACCTATAATACGGGTAAATTGTATTTAACCCAAAAATTAACCTTTGTTTCTAAAAAGATACTTCTTGTGACACACTTTTAAAGAAGAGATTGTGGGTTTGAATTTTATGCTTCCATTTTCTAAAATTTACAAAGTTGCTAAGTTCGTTAATGAACAATGATTTTTATTTACTTTTCAAATGACCAAAATACCAGTATTTATTTTTAAATATTATTTCATTTTTAAATTATATATCTAAATGTATTTATTTGAACCTCAAATTTTCAATGAATTCTCATTAAATTTCTTCTCATGAGATGTATCCGGCCATATGTTTCCTTTCCCTATTTCGTTTCTTGCATACATGTTTAAAACTAATTACCAAAAACACAAAAATTATGATTGAGTTGCAAACTTCAAATCTTTAAAATTTCCGATGGTAGAAAATTGAAATCTTTAAAATTCTTTGCACCGTAAATTTCAAATGTCTGAAAATTTGTGTTCTAAGTTAAACATTTGGGAAGATTCATGTTGTGTTTTAGTTATTGCTCAAAATAGATTACTAATTTTGGTTATATTCAAGTTATTGTTTTTGGAGTGAAGATTTTTCCTTCAAAATGAAGCAATCTTAGCAGAATAGGAAAGAGGTATGGTAGAGAAGAAAATAGTGGGTGGGAGATGAAGAAGAAGAGAAAAGGGAGAGAGAGAGAGAGGGATTGTAAGAGATGAGAAAAAATTATATGAAAATTTTAGGACGATTTAGTTTTCTTATTGAAGTCAATACTTTTGAATAGTTGGGAGCTGAGAAGATAAGTATACTTTATTTTATTGTATTCATATGCAAAATGAATATAGTTGAGTGTATTTAATTGTCATTTCTATTATAGCATTGGTTTTTATGATGTTCCTTATTTATCTTTTAAGTTGTGAATGAAAAATGAGAGTCATTATTTAAGTTTGGATAAGAATTTAAGACCAAATTGTAGTTTACCCTCTTAACTATATATTTAAGTTATTACTCTTTGTTAGATATAATCTTAATAGCTTGAGTTTTTAGGTAGGTTGAGTTTGTGATATGGTATCAGAGGGGGTCGATTTGGGCCTGTGTTAGTGGGCCTCGCCTCCTTGTGGCTTTGCTCTCCTGTAAGCCCGATATTGTGGTTCACGTAAGGGGGGATACAAGCCCGCGTGCAAAAAGACACGTCCT
>JAYMTP010003497.1:0-16862 GCA_036897365.1 Geranium brycei | reverse complement strand
GGTTTGACCGGTTTTACGGTCGATACAATTTCTCGGTTAATTATGAACACCCCTACCATAACTTTTCGAGTTGACAATAATTAATGCAGTACCAACCCACGAAACTATAACAGTATAATGTTTTTGCGGCCCCATTTGACAGATTGGTTCGAGTAATAAAATGCTCACCCCTGCCAACAATGCCAATTATTTATAGCACGTAATAAAATATTCATTCATCTCAAATTTCTCGAGATAATTGTAATTAAGTACGTATAATGAAATCATTTTTACACTTAAATACACTATTTTTAAGCATGTTAGGCGACAAAATTCTTATTTATTTATATGTAAATTAAATTTTTGCTTAGAAAACGAACCAAAATAAACTTTTTATCTCAGTTTGTTTTTTCTCTTCTCCGCCGGCTACAACTTGCCGGCGTCTAGGCGTTGGTAAGCGCTCAAAAGTGTTGGACTTGAGACTTGTCACTTTTTGCTTCATCTCTCTCGACGCTTTCTGTGACCGACCTCCACAGATCTCCCAAATCGTCCTTGAATCAGGTATTGTTTCTACTTTTCTTCTCTCGTGCTTTATTGCTCCTCTTCATGCTGCTTGTTCTCAGGCCAACGATCATTTTGATTTAGGGTTTCTTGGGTTGAAAAAAATTAGTGGTCTCTAGGTGTGGTTTAGTTGATCGATGGTCCAGTACTGTTGATGTTGTTCTCCTTATGTGTTTTGCTGAGGCTTTAATTTTGCTTTACAAGTTTCTGTTTATGTTGCCAAGGTTGATTTTGTAGCTACAATGTCTTGTTGAGTCTTTACTTTCAATAAATCTGTAACAACTGGAACCCCAAATTCCAATTAAAACCAACAAATTCGATTCTTTGGATTGAACCCAGTGAGAGCTTAAAGTATAGGTCCTCAAGAGGCAAAATTTACCTATTACGTTGAAGCTGAAAAACAACAAGCAAATCATAAACTATTTATATATTATACTACAGAAAAAACTATTTTATACCACCGCCTCTCTGAGAAGGAGGAGTGAATAGCCCAAACAGACATGAAATCCGCAACGACACCGTATCGGTATTTGCAACATAACCCAAAACAGTACCATCATTAGCCTTTTTCTATTTTCATTTAAAATGGGGTTGCTTTCATGACCAAATCACGTTACACTTTGACTCCGGTCTGAGGCCAGGGAAGGCCAGGCATGGGTGAGGAGAAGATAAAGAAAATAGCACGATTTGAAGATTTTTGAAAAAAAAGATATTTTGGTCATTTCACAATGAATAATTAAGGTTGCTGACACCTTAAGAGCAAAGAGAGACTAAGATGATTTTAGCCGACCTCACAAACAGCTTTTGAAATTACCCGTACTAAAGTAAGAATGTGGTACAATTAACTGTACTAGAATGGAATTATGCCTTTATTATTGTACAATAACATTTCATATATTTTTCAACTTGGTGAAAAGTAATCTGTTTAAATGCAACGGCTAATTTCAATAATGTAAAAAAATATACTTTGGGCCTTGTTAGTAATTTAATTGTATAAAATCCATTTTCTCTGGGGTCAACACCTTGCAGCCCTGAACTCAGATCTCTCTTATTCCCTAAACCTGTATAACCCCCAATGTAAAATTCCTCCAGTCTTTCTTGATAAGACCAAACAGTTTTGACAGCCGGTGGCTGCGGTTCCCGTCAATCTGGTTACGTCCTCCCTTTTTGGGAGACTGCGAGTCTCATATCTTTTACTTGATAAAAGCTTTGGTAGCTTCCTAGACTTTTGATTTGGTTCACATGCTAAATATATGTCCATCTACTTGTATACTATTAGTTACACAAAAATGCTTCAAAAAGTACATGGTGTAAAATGTGTCCATATAATTTTAGACATGTCCTCCAAATTGTTAGCAGATTTGATCATGGAGAAGAAGGGGAAACTACTTATTCTGTATGCAACTCAAACTGGAAATGCCTTAGATGCTGCAGAGCGCATTGGTCGCGAAGCAGAACGACGAGGAAGCTCTGTCTCTCTTCTGTCCATGGACCAATATGAGCCAGTCAGTTTTCTGTTACTCTCTCAATTTTATCCCTTGTTTTGTATGGTTTCTGTGAGAAGATTAGATTATACATTATTTAATAAGACCTGGTAGTTTTATTTAGTTCAGTTGCATTTTTACAGTTATAAAATGGCAGGTGAGGGTGTACTCTATAATGTTTGATGAAACAATTAGTATGCAATCAGTCAGTTAACTACCCGAGAGATGCTCTCACAATTGCTGTAGCTTGAATAAGTTTCTTGTGTCTTTCTAATGCTATCAAACTGCAGTATTTTTTTACTAAGAGTTTATGGGATTCAACCATAAGAGGGGCAATCTTAGGGATGAACTTGTTCGTGGTTGAAACCACAAGGAAGTTTCTTTTATTGCGATAAATATGATTAGGAATGTGCATCAATTTTTTCTAGGTGGATTCTCAATAAAAATCCTTTAAAACTTTTGTGGTTTCTAAATGAAAAATCATGAAATTCGCAGGATTTTGTTTTTGTTAAGAAGGTAGTGTGATTCATGCTTCGGATATATTCCTTACATCCTAAAATAAGTGTCTACTGTTCTAAATTTTGCTATCCCATCACGTATCTATTTTTTCTTTTTATACTGAAATTTATTCATTCGAGTTCACATTACTATCAATTAGATAGGAGTTAGGCATCCCTGAGTTTCTCAACACAAGGGGACATAGATCAAGGCACACTTAACATTATGATCCTTAAATGTTCACAAAAATAAAATATAACACTTATTTTAGGATAAAATTGGTAATGAGTCATGGTCTTTCATTTTTAGTAAACCTTTGTAGGTACATTCACTGCAACATGTTTATCTATATTGGATTTTGTTCAGTTAAAAGTAATTAAATCATAAACCTTAATTGCCTTCTGATTTATTTTTCAGAGTTCCTTATCTCAAGAAGATACTGTAGTTTTTGTTGTCTCTACCACTGGTCAAGGGGACACGCCGGATCCTATGAAGGTTATTTAAGGATTATGTGTATGATTTTGCATATGATGCCTAAAATATTTGCTACCCCTTACTTTTCTAAAATCCCACTTTGTTCTGTAGGAGTTTTGGAGGTTTCTTCTACTAAAAAGTCATAGTAAGAATTGGCTGGAAGGAGTCTATTATGCTGTGTTTGGACTGGGCGACTCTGGTTATCAGAAGTACAACGTAAGAATTCATGAAGTTCCATTTAGTGTTCACAACTGAGCTAATTTTTGTGTCCACTGTTCATCGTTCAAAATTACTCAAATGTCTTCATTTTTAGTTGATTTACAAGTAACTATACTCATTACTTGTGATTAGCCTTTAAGATCGAATACTTTTTTTCACTATTATGCATGGCCCATGGGTAACATGACTTTCTTTGTCATCTCAATATTTTTTTTAGGCATTTCACTTATAAGGAACTTATTTTCTGCAGTTTGTTTCAAAGAAGCTTCATAAAAGACTTTCAGATCTTGGGGCGACACCCCTTGTTGAGAAAGGGTTGGGAGATGATCAACACCCATCAGGGTATGTTTATGGCTTAATGCCAGGTACTGCTGGTTCCGAGTATAAACAATGTTACAACATGTCTGCTCTTTCACAGGTACGAAGGTGCTCTGGATCCTTGGATGTTATCTTTGTGGAGTAAACTTGTCCAGGTACATCCCAACATTTTCCCAAATGGGGTGGACCCTGCGACTCCAGATACAACATTGGTAGATCAACCAAAAGTTAAGATCGTATATCATGATCATGATGAGATGGATTCTCAACTTTTGGCTTCCTCAGGTAACTTACATATTTAAAGTTTGCTCGGTGAAATTATAATTAGTGGGTACCTCGTATTTGTATGGAATTTTAGGAGAAGAGAGGTGAATCTCATTCATATTTTTTCATTGAAATTACCAAATGTTTGGGCTATACATAGATGAAATCGAGGACCTAAATTAGGGAAGATATTCAATTAGGTGTGATTCCCTAATACTAGGATTTGAATTTCAATCCATAGAATCAAGTCCAATTTGACTAAATACTTTTGTATATTTAGAGCTCAACACTCCTCCCCTCAACCTGGTCAACAGATTTCTTCCATTTCTAGATTGGAAACTATCTCATAATTTTTTTCACTCTTAACAAGCTTTTTGTACAGAAACATATACCAATTGATCATCTGTAGGAACATAGAGCATACAATCGTGTTGTACAGGATTATGAACAATATTGCCTGTAGGGTTGTTGTCTTTTGTTTCAATATAGCTCCCTAAAATTCTATCGCTTAACCTTCAAGTCCTGAAGCATTATCTTAAGCTACAATAGTTCACATATTCCTATAACTACTTCTCTAAACTAGGATTCTGCACTTGATCTTACCATGATATTCTATTATCAACTTTACTAAGTTACCAAAGTGCCAGTCAAGCGGGTAGAATACCAGGATTAGGATCTTCTGTCAACAATGGATTAAGCATAATCAGCACTTTTAGAGCTTCAAGCATGATATCATAACTTTTCTTGAATAATACACATTTTCAAGTATTTCCTTTCAAGTTGTGTAGGGTTTAGTAAATTGCAAGATTTCCCTTAGTTTTGACTTTGAGCATGATTTATTGTCTTGACTTGAGCAGAGAATTAGATTTTATAGTTAGCATATGAAAAGAAGGTGATCTGACTCTAACACTGGTGCTGATAGAGAACAAACCATTTTGGTAAATAAAAGTTGGATTGAGAGGGGGAAAGGAGACAAAAATAAAATATCTTGCTACTCTTTTTTAGTTGTTTATGCACAAGCTAGGCTATAGTTGAAACTTAATCTATATAAAATCAGATTAACTTAGGTTGAAATGTTTGTTATACTGGTGTGGTGTGTGTGTCTCTTCATGCAATCACCATCTACATTCATCCTCATTGCCTGTTACATACCTATCCAAAAACTTTTATGGCCCTCTAATATGTCATCCATGATTTTCCCGAGTTATTAACTTTTGACACCGAGTACTAGTTAACTGATCCAATCCTAAATATGAACAGTAGTAGGAGTTATTTATATTGCTACATACATGAATTGTATTGCAATTTGCAAATGATATTACAGTAAATCAATATATCTATATTCTTATTTTTCCAGATTTAGAGTGTATTGAGATGAACATCAAAAATGCCCGCTCAATGTCCCCTGGAATATATTCTCATGCCATGACTAAGCCTGACTGCTTCATTCAAATGGTATGACAATGATAGTTGTACTAAATTGTGCAGAAGTGTGTTGAATATTGAGTGATACATGTGCCTTTTATGTGACTGCATTAATCAATGTTGTGCATTGCTTTGTGTTGTTATTTTAATCTATCAATTGCATCAGTCAAAATATCATACGATTCTCATAGTATGAGTTATGTTTGAATTTTAGAATTCTTAAACTTTTGAGGCTAGATAGAACAAATTTATTTGTTAAGGGAAGATGTTTCATATGCATTGATCTCTACATGTGTTTCAAATAGCATTAATGAATTTTTAAGGTTTCTCACTCTCTCTCTCTCTCTCACATACACAAGCAGCTGAAGGAATATGAAGATCATACCAGAGTTAGTGGGTTCCAAGATAATTGATAGGCACTAAGTTTTATATGAATATCATATTTGTCAGAAAACTTTCCCATCCTGTTGTGAAGAAAACTTTAGGATAGAAGGATGCCAAACATAAATAAAATAATTGAATTTTCAACAAAGTATGTTCTTTGTTGTGAATTTTGAAGATGAATTCTTCTTGTTCTTAGTCTTGTGGTTTTTTATCGGCAGTGCTTGCAGATTTGAACCTGAGAACTTGCTTAAAGAAAAGTAAGCTTGTTATTACTTGGCCTTACTCTCTAGAAAT
Organism: Geranium brycei; assembly: GCA_036897365.1. NCBI lineage: Eukaryota > Viridiplantae > Streptophyta > Magnoliopsida > Geraniales > Geraniaceae > Geranium > Geranium brycei. The sequence goes on along the minus strand of JAYMTP010003497.1, from coordinate 10,962 downwards.
CAATTAAGTCTTCTAGTGCCAGCACACAGTCACTCTTCAGTCTTGTACATATGAGTATCTAGAGCTGTCTATCTTAATGTTGTTTTAAGTGATTGTTTATTGTTTCCATAATCATCTTTCTCATGTGCAACTTTGTGTATTTATTCTCATACAATTCATTTATTTTTGCTAGTATAGATCAAAAACCAGCAGTTGACTAGAGTGGGCTTTGAGAAAGATGTCCGACACTTGGAATTTGAATTTGTTTCAAATGTAAGTTGTTTTCCAGCATTTCGTTCTTATTCCAAAACTTATTCATTCTGTCAAAAACTATTGATATTTATCTTAGTGCTTAATGCATGTAAGTTTTCCCTTTTTCCTTTTAGCAAGTGAAATATCGTATTGTGTGTAGGCAGTTGAATATGAAGTTGGTGATGTCATCGAGGTAGTTCCAGGGCAGAGGCCTGCTGCAATAGATGCTTTCATAAAGCGTTGTAATTTAGATCCCAAATCATTAATTACAGTAAGTGCCCTACTTTGTTATCATTTTTGGTCCTCTGCTTAAGCTCCTTTAGATATCGTCTTCATAATTCAATTGAATACATCTTATGCAATTATTGCAAAAAATAAATTAATAGAAACTTATTTCTTTGGCGGTGAAGAACTATGTACATCAATGTACTATTTGAAGTGCTATCATTGTCATTAATGCGTATTCATGTAATATTTATGTTTCAACAATAAGTTTTTATGTTTTCTGAAGTAGTAATAATAGTTTTTGTGCATAATCTTAACTTTGTCTTGACTCGTGTTTCCCTCGAGTATTTTAGAAAGAGTCGCTAATCAAATTCACGGGTCTTTGGATTTACATGAAATATTTAATTTCACTTCTCCATGTTTCATAAAATATGTTTTATTATAGGTTCATGAGAGAGAAATGGGGAATCATCTTCGCCATAGTCCAAGGGTCCCAATTAAATTAAAAACTTTTGTGGAATGGACGATGGATGTTGCATCTGCTTCCCCTCGACGCTATTTCTTTGAGGTACGAATTCCTTATGTTTCGCTTCTTTGATATGCTTTTTTTCTACTTGAAGTTGCAAATTTTAGGACCTTAGTCAACGTGATTGATCTAATGAAATTGATAGTGTGCTTAAATCATAGTATATGTGTACTCTATTCTCAACCCTACTTTGTATCCTTTTGCAATAGCAGCATATGACCATCCATTCCCGTGATCTTAATTCAAATTATCATATTTTCAGGTTATGAGTTTTTTTGCAACAGCTGAACATGAAAGGGAAAGACTTCAATATTTTGTCTCACCCGAAGGACGAGACGATCTATATCAGTACAATAAAAAGGAAGGAAGAACTGTTCTGGAGGTAACGTGTTTATATTTGAAGTATACTAAAGGGGTCCTGATTTGCTGATCATAAAAACTATTTGAGCCATTTTAGATCTATTTCTCCACATTGCTGTATTCTTGACAACTTATGATTTGAATCAAGTAACGGGATTAAAATACAACAATCTATTTTATTATTTCCCGGGCTCTAAATGAACTCTCTGCATTTTCGTGAATATTTATTCTTTCTTCCTCATGCACAACGGTAGTATTTTTTTGTTTGTTTTGTAATTGCGTGATCTGACCTTTATTCTAGGTATTAGAAGACTTCCCTTCCGTGCAAATGCCATTTGAGTGGCTCGTGCAAGTAGTTCCTCCGTTGAAAACAAGGGCCTTTTCCATTTCCTCCTCACGCTTAGCTCACCCCAACCAAGTGCACTTGACGGTTGATGTAGTGTCATGGACGACACCATACAAGAGAAAACGAACCGGCCTTTGCTCAACGTGGCTAGCCGGACTCGATCCCCAACAAAGTACGCACTGACAAGCGAAACATAGCTTTAAAGATTAGGGAAAAATTGCAAAAAGGTGCCCTATAGTATGCTATTTTTTGCAAGAAGGTGCTGTGTTGTTTGCAATTTTTTTTTATTTTATAAAAATGATGAATTTGCCCATGGAATTAAGAATTATTTTTTCATAACATAATTATAAAATATATTTTAAAACAAATTACAAGTTTAGTTGGAAGATAAAAATAGAAAAACTTACAATTATTTAGTTTAAAAAAATTAATACTTAACTTTAGGGGCAATTTTGTCATTTTTATAAAATATACACGGTTGGCACAAAAATGCAAACAGCACAATACTTTCATGCAAAATGTCATATTGTAGGACACATTTTTGCAATTTTCCCTAAAGATTATTGTCATAGATTATTATCACCATATATATACTAAATATTTCACGTGCAGGCGTTTATATTCCAGCGTGGGTTCACAAAGGCTTCCTACCCCGCCCACAACCATCGCTTCCCTTAATACTCATTGGACCCGGAACAGGATGCGCGCCTTTTCGCGGGTTCATCGAGGAGAGAGCCATCCAAAGCCTATCCGCGCCAACCGCCCCAATCACATTCTTCTTTGGCTGCCGCAACGAGGACGCCGATTTCTTATACAGGGACTTCTGGCTTTCCCACTCGAAGAATGACGGAGTGCTCTCTGAATCCAAGGGTGGGGGATTCTACGCAGCCTTCTCGAGAGATCAGCCCCATAAGGTTTACGTGCAGCACAAGATGTGCGAGCAGAGCGGGAGGATATGGAGCCTGCTCAATGATGGAGCTACTGTATACGTTGCAGGGTCTTCGACAAAAATGCCAGCAGACGTGTTGACGGCCTTTGAGGAGATTGTGTCGAAAGAGAGCGGGCTTCCGAGAGAGTCTGTGGTGAGGTGGCTTAGGGCACTGGAAAGGGCAGGGAAGTACCATGTTGAAGCATGGTCTTGAGTTTAGGGCTACATAGTGATGGACGGTGAAGCCTCTCTTCTGCATTGTTATTGCATTGCAGTTAAGGTTTTTTATGTTGAGAGGTTAAAATTGTTTTTTTTTGTGTCCAATACAAATGTACTAGTACATTGTTTTATGGGTTGATAATTTAGGTGACTCAAGATATTCTTAGAGGAATAGGTTGAAAAATAATCGATGAGTAATACATATTTTTTCATGGAGGAAATGAATTAAGCAGTCAAATGTTTAGCCCGTTAAATCTAATTTTGTATTGCTATTTGAATTGTTAAATCTATTTTTTTTTTTGGAAAATGGCAAAGATGGTCTTGATGCTTTTGCCTGAGGGTGCTGGTTTGGCTTTGTCTGATGATGAAATTGCCATCACCACTCTAGCTTATGATGATACTTCTAAAGGCCCTTTCATTGATCTCCTAGTCTCGGAATTTATATCTGATGACCTTAACGTTCTTCTCGCCACTTTGTTCAGAAAATTCAAGGCTAGGATGACGGAAATTTTTTCCCCGCAGCGCAAAAGTTGCTCTAAGAGTAATAGAAAAAAAACTTCATCCTCATCCACGGTTTTCGAAATCCAGTCTGGGCCTCCGGAAGCTACCGCTCCTCCAGACCCCACACCCAAAGAGTTGCCTCTAGATTGTGGGAGTTTCGTAAATCATTGTGATTCATTTCAAAATTCAGTGATGAGGATATGATCCATACTTTTCAAATGATACAGCGGATGACACTATCCAGACTACTAGCTGACTAATCTAGTATTTATTTTTATTTGGTTTCTCATTTCGTTGTACTTCTCTTCACAGTTTATTATCTTGAGTTTTTCGTTCTCGCCTTGAGAATTTGATCCTCTTCATTTTAATAAAAATCCTTTACTTATCGAAAAAAATTACACAACGTTTTTCAACGTAACAGATTAGCCAACCTTGCGTGCTAAATTTTACTACATATTCTCTTAATGGTACCAAAATTGTATTTCAATGTAATGGACCACAATCAATAAAAAGTTACAAGTAATAAAGCAACCAACTCGTATTAAGTAACTTTACTAGACACATTTTTGATTAATAATACAAGAAAACGTATTTTAGTCGATGTAAAAACATTTTTAATGATGTTCCATATATTTAAATTCATCTAGAGAGTGATTTGCATGAAGATTTATGATACAGAGCTGCGTTTTCATTTTCATCTCCAACTAACGAATTTGGGAGGTGCCCATCAAAATGCATTTTTTTTCATTAATAATGGTCCAGCACTTGAGAGCTACTAAAATATTTATAGCAACAAATTAATCAACCTCGTATTAATTAACATTACTTGTCACATTCTCTCACATAATAATATTCAAAGTAGTAATAAATAACAAGTCAACTTCGTATTAATAAACTTTACCGTTTACATTCTCATTGTGTTAATAAATCGGATTCATTTCATATATAATAAATAAAGAAACGCAATATCAAATTGCATGAATTTAGGCTACATTTCTCCCTCAAAACTAATATAAGTTACATCTTCTCAATCAACATCAACACAAACCCATTGAAGAACAAAACCTAAATGGCTAAGCTAACTTTTGCCTCTAAGTAATGTTTGCCATGATTGAATAATTTATTAAACAAGATATATCCGTTTGGTATTTATCGTCGGTTGCTGTTTCAAACGAGATACAAGTACTATGATCTTTTATGAGTTTCTTAATAGGATCATAAATGAGTTGCCTTTTAACAAGTCGCTCAAGTTTTGATTAATTTATTATTTTATTTTATTTTATTATCTTCAAGTTTGTTTATTAGCAAATGAGTTGATCTTGACTTGAGCTTATATATTCGTTGATTCATTAATAATTTATTATTTATATATTATATTTAATATTAACTAAAAATAAATAAATATTTATGACAAAAATTAAATGAACTGAGCCAAACTAAAACCAACGAGAAGTTCAAAATCAACTGCACCCCCACCCAAAATAAAATATTATCCGGGTTTATTTTTAATGTTGCAAAATTTATTTTATTTATGAGTCAACATCCAATTTTCTCTAACTTAATTTAGTACATTATTCAATTATGACCAGAAAAGTCAACCTCTATTTTTTTTAATATTAGATTGTTTTCCTTATCTACTCATAAATTCGCCTGACTCAAATACTTTTGTTGAGTCTCGAACCCTGGTCTCAAGTTAGGTTGCGAGCAATGTTAATATAACACAAAACATAATTCAAAGAAATGATGGTCGTAATTCATTAAACCTAATTGTACCATTGAACTGATTATACCATTGATACAAACATGCAGGGGTAGATTCAGAATTTTTTTAAGAAAGGGCAAATTTTTATACAAAAATTTTAATTTCGTTAACAACATAATAAATTAACAAAAATAATTACTAAATGCATATACCGAAAGTCAACTCGAGCTTAATTATTTGTGCTTTACTTGAGTTTGAATTTAAGCTTCTGTGTATATATAAATATGAAGTGAGTCGGTTTGTGAGCTTTACAAAAGCTGATAGGTCAGCTCGAGTTGGACTCGTTTAAGAAACAACCCGACATTGCGCTCAAACTCAGCGAGTTAGATTACAACTAGTATATTTTGAATTTTTGACGTATTAATTATTTTATATTATTTAACAAATATGAACATTTACATCTCACAAGTATTATTATAATTTTAATTGTACAGAATAATTTGAAAATAAATAAAATTTATTTAATTGTGGTAATTTTTTATTTATAAACTAAAATGAAGAATCACACACTATTAGTTAAAAATGTCGCATCCAAAAGTTGACAATTTTTATGCTAGAAAGTCAAAATATAACCTACATATAAACTAATATTCAATTCATCTCCTACAATAATTTCATGAATTACCCATAAATCAAAAGGCAAAATAAATATAATTGATATGCACAAAGTGCAAATTTTAACCATTGCTGAAAGTCTTGCTGGAAGGAGTCAAATGGGCTAGGGAGTGGCAATTTCCTCTGGTGATTTTTGAGCTTGATTGTTTGCCTTTGGTGGATAGTCTTCAAAACTACCGTTCTATTCTGTATCTTTTCTCACTTCACATTGTAATTTTCAATTTTCTTTTGTAAATAAATCAGGTAATTATACAACGCATTATATGACGACTGCAGCCCGGTTGGGCCCTAATAGTGTGTTGCTTCCTGAAACTATTCCGGTAGAGTTACGCTATGTTTTTGAGATAGATTTGTCTTAATAAAGTGGCTATCCTTCTTCTAAAAAAAAACATCAAAAAAGGCTCTACTTCACAATTACTTTAATATAAAAAGTGTCAAAAATGGGAATTGAACTTTATTGTGAAAAAAATTGCTATATACCAATAGCCCAAATAACTATTTTAATACTCACAATATCTGTATGAGGGGCAAATACAATTTTCGACCAAAATCAATAATACATTTTTTCGAATTCCTAAACCAAGGGGTTGCCCCCTCGGTAGATCTGCCCCTGCAATGCCATGTCTCTATTTTTAGTTCACTCAAATATCTCATTACTTCATTGTACTATCAAAATATGACACAAATGCATAAAATAAGGTAAATGATAATAGTTAAAAAGAAATATGCCAACGAAAGAAAATATTAATCAAATGTAGCTTTGAACAAGATAATTATCATTGTAAAGCAATTAAAAAGAACACATTTGTATGGTACGTGAAATGAGAATACGAAAACAGAATAACTATATATGGCACAAAAAGGACACATAACTGGTGAAAATATCACATAAATTTAGTTGAATGTGGTTGGACTAATTAACCGAATAAAGGGTGTGATAAATGAATGTAACCAAAACATTCATGACTTGTGTTCAGCCAAAACAAACAGTGAAAGTTCTTTTTTATTTTTTAATATCGAACTACATATCAAAATGAATAAAAGAAATTAGTGTAGGATTGGATTTCACAACTCACCTAAAAAATTCTTCTTTGAAAGAGAACTAATTATATGACGAAGGATTATTATTAGTACGTACTAACAAGCTTATCACTCAAGGTCTTTCTTAATCACCATGCTAATATAAATGTTGATATTATGTTAGAATATAGAATTTCAGATTACTTTGTGTGGTTATTTGAATTATGACCTCACGAAAGTTAGATCATTTAGAAATAGACATGTATCGATCACGTTGCATATCATTTTAATGATACACGTCCATGATTATCTATGTCATTTGATTATATTGATGTTGTGACTACTGATGAGTTAGTTACGATAAATGTTAAGAAAATCGTTTTGTTCATTTATTGATATGATTGATGAACGAGATTGTTATATATTTTATGTATATGATAACAAATTTTGCGCTATTAATTTTTAACACATTTGTTAATTTATATGTGTTCTCCATTGAGAGATTGTTGGAAAAATTTCATTAGGGGAGCACACATGTAATATTGAATGCGCGGAGCTATTTTTAAGTTGGTTCAACTAGAGTAATCTATACTCAAGAAACTAGGATTTGGGCCAATGATATACTTATTCTGAAACTAATGCGAAGAGGTCATTAGTATTCTAATTTGATGAAGTGACAAATTATAATTATCATAACTGATTACAAAATTTAACGATTATTAGGGTTGTTGTCCCAAATTGCACACGATTTACATATGGTTACCCTCTAATCCATTAATAATAGAATACATGAGATGTAGCAATAAGGGTGTGACAATTTGAAAATCACCACGATTATCAAAAGATAAATCTGAATACGACATGGTATGCTTCCGCAATCTCGTATGATCTCAATCGATTCTCTATTATCAACATGAGTACTATGTAGATACATATTTAGAAGTTTAATTTAAATCTCGTATATTTATGCCTTTAGTTTAATTGTATATTTTACATATACGTGTTTCGTATACTTGTAACCAAATCCCAACAGTTCACACATCACGATATAAAATAGAACCGTTTGTTGAATTAATCATTCTTAATTGATGAATTACGTGTGACTTTATTTATGTTGGTGTAATTATTTAAAATTTTATATAATTTTATTGTCACACTAACAATTTTAAATATTGTATTAATATTGACTACCGTTCAAAAAAAATATTAATATTGAATAACGAATAAAAATATTAAAATTAACCAATTTCATAATATTTTAAGGATAAAGCACCTATATGACACTCTTATGCCGATAGAATCAATTAATAAGATGAATATTTATTTAGTATTTGAAGAAATCTTTATTAACATAACAATATTAAACTGTCATTTCATGAAGTTGATTAAGTTTATCTCGTCCTGGTATTCTGCAAGCTGGTCGGTCACAAATAAAGAAATAATATCGTACAAACAATGTTTAGAATATACTATCCCATCAATTTTATTTTAATTTACTCTAATATCTCATTACATCAGTCTCATTTGGCATGAATGTATAAATTAAAGTAGGAGAACCATAATGGTTCAAAAAATATCTCGAATTAACAAAAGAAAATATATAAATCAAGAGAAATAATTATCCTTGTGAAACAACTTTAAAAGAAATATTTTATATGGTACGAGAACATATATGCTAAAGTAAATGAAAATATGAAAATAAAATAACTATTGGATCAAAAGTATATATTTATATGGTACGAAAAGGACGTATAATTCGTGAAAATATCACACAAATTTAGTTGAATGTGGTTGAAGCAATCAACCAAAGAAAGGGTGTGATAAATGTAACCAGAACATGCATCATGATCACAGTGAATTTTCTTTATAAAATCGGCTTACATATCAAACCGAATATAACTATTAAAAAAATTAAGAGGTAAAATTTTTGATAAGACATCGTAATAATTTGAGTCTCACATTATTAGTTGATGGAGAAGTATTGGTTTCGAACCCCGTAAACAAAGTGAGAAGAGATTAAATAATAGATTTTGAATATGATGTAATTAAAAAAAAATTCAAAAGTAAAATCATATTTTGCACGCATAACAAACCCAATTTTCAAGCTCATCTAAAAATATCAAATTTAAAAGATGATTCAATAATGATGAAGAAAAATGATTATTATAACTATCCTTGTATATTTTATAAGATTTTAAAATCATATATTTGAAAATGACCTATTATTAATTTATAATAAATGTAATCATTTTAAGTTTGCCAATAGTAGAGGCAAATGCAAGGCAAGAAGGGGCAGCCACCGAGGATTCAAAAAATATTATACACTTTACCTCTAAATCAAAAGCCTTTTATGATTATACTACACAACTTTTCAATATATTAGGATTTAAATAGGCGCATATTCAATTTTCGGGTCGAACTTATATAAAAATTTTCAGAATTCTTGGGCTAAGGGGGCAAGTTGAAACACCCCGAAAAATTCCCGCACAAGTTCAAATTCTCTTTTTATGCTTACGAACGCCCAATTTTCGTTTAAGCATGGCGGGGCGTAGAAGGTCGACTGGACAAGAAGCACAAGATGGCACCCTAAAGCATGAGGTAGTACAAACCAAGGTGGAGGTGTTGCCAAGATGGTGAAAGAGGACCATAATTCATCTATTTCTAAGTAGGAGGTGGCTGGTTTCCATGAAGATGAGGTGATTCATCATGCTAAATAGGTGAATCACTTGATTTATCATGCTTGAAGGAAGGAGGAGGTGCCAAGCTACCATGAATTGCTTTGACGTGTAATTCCTATTCCACTTCGATACAAAAACTCTTTAAGAGAGTAGCTTGTTTATTTGTTATCTTTTCCGACTCGCTGTCCCGATTTAGGATTGTTTAGATTTGTTCGCGTGCCCAAAACTCGAGTCTAAACGTCGAACATCTCGCAAACTTTTGAAGGAAGTTCTCGGGTCGTTTCGGAAGACCCACTGGATCCACCTATGCCTATCAAGATTTGTAAAGCTCGCAATGCAACTCGTTTCGTATTTATATGTACATGGAAGTTAAATTCGAACTCAACTAAATTAAATAAATAATCAAGTTCGAATTAATTTTGGTTATATGTATTTAGTTATTATTTTATTATTAAAAATCAAAATTTTGTCTTTAATTAATTATGTTATTATTGAAGTTAAATTTTTATTCTGAAATCTTGCCCTTTGTTGTTTTCTATATAACCAAAAATTCCAAGGAGGGAGCTAAAACTAGAATTTTGTTGCTCGGATCTTTGCTATGATGACTTGGGGGGAAGAAAACTTGGAGTTGAAGACGAGATCATTGCACGCTAACCAAATGTGGCATAGTGATATGCTGCATAAGTAGTTGGAGAAGCGTGAAGTAGCCCTGTCAAGATTCAAACTTGGCCAAAAGTAGAAGAGCTGCATGACAGTTGCAGGGAGTGCACATTCGTTTCCATTGCTATATAAAAAGTGAGACCATACCTTCCAACTCCAAGTGCAGTGAATGAGTATATGATTACAACTCTCTGCCAAATCTGCACAAAAGGGGCATGAGAATTGAGATGATCGGAGTTGAATATCACGACGCCGCCGCGACAGAAATTGCCTGGTTGGAATTGCTTCATGTCTGAACCTTGAGCCAAGTCTCCATTTTAGGTTGCGACAGAAGCAGAGGGTCGTTGCTAAGTGAGACCCTCTTTGTATAAAGCCTTGGAGCTGGGTACAAGGACATGTAGTAGAGTGGCAAACTGGCAAGTCAGGATTTGATGAGTGTCACTCTCCCTCCAACAGATAAATAACGGCTCTGCCACATCGCCAAAACTTATTTATCCCAACCACTCAATTTTGGGTTATTTCATAATACATGAATCCCCAAATCAAATCACCCATACAAACCCTAAATTCTTAGGATTTGAGATATCACAAAGGTACACTAAATACACGCTTAACTTAAAAACATACTTTTAAGCTCAGTTAGTTTTGATTTAGTGTCAACTTACACAAAATTTTTAAGTTTCAATCAGTTTTGAGTGTAAAAAAATTAAGATACCCTTAATTGTCTATCAAATTTCAAATGTTTGCCATTATTCACCAAATTATTCATAATTCATCAAATTATAATACTTATTAATAATAAATAATTTTTATTATTAATATTTATTAACAAAAAATTAATTTTTTTTATTATTTAATAATTATAATTTCATAAAAATTAAAAGTAAAAGT
>JAYMTP010003496.1:0-16863 GCA_036897365.1 Geranium brycei | reverse complement strand
TTGTTTTCGTTCGGATTCGGAGATCCCCGCCGAGGACGAGAAATATTGTCATCCCTACGAAGGGAATGAATAGCACGTGCAACATAAGCTACGGTGAACGCGAGCGTACGATAGCGAGGGAAAAGAAGAGGAATAGTTGCCGTCAAAAAGTGTAAACGAACCGAATCGAGTCTCGATTTGGCAGAAGACGGCTCGACTCGTGAAAATATTACATGGCTCGAACTCGACTCGGGTTCGAACAAGCTTATGTAACAAAGCTCGAGTTCGACTAAAAGAATATGTGATAAACTCGAGCTTGGACCGATTCAGTTTGCTTCATTTTCAATGTAAATATTCATAAAAAATTAAATAAATAAGTATAATTCATTGAATACTGAACGAGCAAGCTTAAGTTCGGATCGACTCGATTAAACTCGTCTAATTTCATTATAAATATTTACTATTTAAAAAAAATATATTAGTCAGATTATGTGATTAATTAAATGTTAAACAAAATGGCTCGAGAGCCTTAAAATTTCATGTTCGAGTTCGACTCGTTTATTAAACGAGTTCAGTTTTGAGTATAAATTTGTCTTGAATTCAATTACAACAAGCCTAAATAAAATTTCTAACGAATTAAACTTGAGCGGCCTGATAAAAGCTCGGCGCGGCAGCTGCGCTGGTTTACGGAACCAGTTGCAGTGGCACTGTCGTAAAACGAGGCAAGCACGCGGCGTGTGTGTGAGGTTTAATGTTCTTGTCTTGACCTGATAACGGACCCCACCCCTGCCCGACATCACTCGCTCCCTCTCGTCTCGATTGTGAAGAGAGAGAGAAGGGTCCAAGTCATTGTTCGTTAGGAGATGCAATTAATGGGTGGGCCTCAGGCCCAGGCCCAAACTAATAATAGCCTCTTTTTTCGGGTGCTGTTTCAATTTTATTTATATATCATAAATACAACTAGGCGGGTTCGACACAAATTTGGTGATTTTATGTGAATTAGAGTATTTTGTCTCTCCCCTATAAAAAGACAACATGATGAGTTTTGGTAAATTTAGCAATCTCACTTCTATCTCGTTGGCCCGGAGACAACATGACTTGATTGAGTTTAGAAAATTTTGTATTATATACTTAAATTTCAAAATATGTAGATTTATTATAATCCAACTCGACTTTTATTTATTTATCAGGAATAACAACAACGTGAAGATAGAAACTAACACTCAGAAAATAGTTACCTACATCACTGAAAAATTTCACCCATGATATATTTTTTTCATTGATTTAATTAGTTTGTCACTTTTTATAGGTCTGAAATGTTTCTCACCTTTTAATTTAGGGATGAAAATAAACGCGGTTTTGAGACGAACTTTATGATCTCGGTTTAACAATGACCAGAGAAAGAACATGAATTTTCAATTTTGTCATATGGGTCAAGTTGCTTCTAGAATCTATGAACCTAATGGAGTAGAGAATGAGAACTGTTAAACCTGCACCAACTAAACTAACCTTTTTTGCTGTTCATATAAGGAGTCAAAATACTCCAAATCAGGAGTGTCTGAAAATAATAGAACAGACCAATAAAAAATCAAACAAAAAACTGATCGTTTTGAATATGTGGTCCACTTTAAATTATCGATCCTTATTAATTGAACTTGAAAATATTGAGCAACAAAAAGTAAGTCAAATAATAAATCAAAATCAAGCAAAATGTGAAATTTTCATGAAAAAGAATCCCACCGAAAACCAATAAGTTAAATAATAAATCAACACGATCTAAAATGTGTGAACTTCATGAAATTCGGTTCATAACAAACTGAACTGAATAATAAACCGACATTAGTTTGGTTTTAGTTTTTATTTTCTTAAAACCTAATTGATAGGTCCGAACCAAACCAACTCAAAACCTAACTGTGAATAACCCTGCACCAATTTCAACCAAAACCCAATATCCCCAATTAAACTCGATAAAAAACGAAAATCACTAAATTCGTCTCGTTGCCATCATAATTACTTCTAGGAGAGGGAGGAGAAGATAAAAGGCATATCCATCACCCAAAAAGAAGCCCCAAAACCAAGCCTTGAGGATATACAACCAGTCACATGTTCCCTATACCCCACAAGGATATACATATACATCATTTTGTGTCTGGTTCATGGAATAGAGGAAACAAAGGTCTCTATATCTAGTAGGGTTCACACTTCATATCCCTATGGGGCCTGAAGCAATTCATTCAGGTCATGCCTATATGTGAAACAGAGAAGATGGACCAAAACTATCACATTGCCAAAAATAGCCAAACATGTTTCAAGACAACAACCCCTCTGAAAGGGATCTGAGAAAAAGTGGATATGGTTGAGTCAAGATATAACCAAAAAGAGTGTCACCATCATCTTAATCCACACTAGTTACATTAATGAACATGCTTTCACAGGTCTGTAAACAGGAACTCGAATTCAATGAGATTCATACCCTAGAACTTTAACCTGTTCGGGGTACTTGAATGTGGCTTTGAACGTTATGTGCATCGCGGGAAGCTGGTGTCTCCGACATATCCGCCAGCCATCGCCCTTTTCACGTTGGTTTCAAACAGCTTTGGATTATCTCTCAACACTGCAGCAGCATCCGAGTTGAGGGGATCTTCGTGATTGGGTTGCTGCAACCATAGGCATGGATGTTAGAGTCATAACGGGGGTCGTAAATTAGCAAGGTTAATTAGAAGTGTATGGAAATACTTACTGTGAATAGGTGATACAGTCCGTATATGATAGTGTTGATGTTTAGTACAGGTTTCCAGTCTTCCCGAAGAATGTTAAGGCAAACATTTCCTTCCAGGTCAATATTTGGATGGTAGACCTGCACAGATATAGTACAAATATATTTTTGACTTCCATGTCACTGTCATTTGTAATATGTACACAATATTTGTAAGGGAATGCAACTTGAGCACAGTACCTTTGTTTTGCATTTGACCTTTGGTGCCTCGTGAGGATAGACAGAGGAGACTTGAAACGTAAACACAAATATACCACGCCTATGGATCAGAAAAAAAGCACTCGGTCAGTAGAGATCATGAAATGATTCCTAAAATTGTAATGGATAAATATGCCGCATATATTGTCGTTCGAGCACAAAACAAATGGTTGACTACTTCAGATTACTTACACATAGTATCCTTCATCGGGTCGAATGGTGACCTCAAAGTTCATTAGATCATCCTTCCCATTTGGAAATGAAATGGTGCATGTTTTTGCCAGGTTCAACTCACTCATATCTGCCAAAGACAGCAGGAAGAGTACAAAAATCAGATTTTTTTCTGAGAGAATAAAATGAAACAAGTGCTATGTATTTGTTAGATGTTTCTATAGATTACATGCATTTGAAGCACAAAGGAGACTGAAGTAATGGTTTTCTTGATACTGTGTACCCATTACCCATAGATGAGAACAGAGATTTGACCATTTAATCATTTAGTAGACAACAAGCATTCTGACTTCATCCCACGTGAATTTTCGTAGAAATTAAGGACGAGTCCTATCCTACCATGTAGAGTGTTAACTAACTGATAGGAAGCATATAATTAATACACCATGAAGTGAACAATTAACTTCCTAAGAAAAGAGGGCACTCATTTTAAGACAGGTAGTGTTTGAAACTTACCATCTTCAACATAGTATTAGCAATGGTAGTAATCAGATGTGTCAAGGTTCAAAAACTCGGGATCGGAGAAAAACAAGGATCTTTTGACTGATTGGGGAGAAATCAGCAAAACTCGTTTTGTATTATATATGTCAATATATAATACATTACATATATTGAAGACAAAATAACAATAGCTTAGTAAAATAAGACAGTTACAAACAACTTGATTGACCCAAGTCAGTATAAGAGGAGATGTGCTCGTTTACTTCTGGAAACTATGAACCAACCAGAAAGATGCATAGCATTTATAACATAATTATAGCACTACAGAATAACTAACTAAAGAAATTGTGTTCTGTATGTAGAGACTGCGTTCTATTGAAGTTTCACAAAGTGTCTTATTATCCAGCATCTTACAACTTATATAGTCATATATGTTAGTTTTAAAATTTCAGCATGTCCTGCATCTTGTTATTACTGTGGATAAATGTCCCCGGTTTTACACTTTTGAAGGTTATTGGAAGTAATAAGAATTAACACAATTATACATGAAGATAAAAGTACATGTGAGTTTGACCGGCTTTGACAGGGTTTTGGACGGATTTACGCTTTTCGTTCTCGGTGGTTAAGTTCCACTGAGTTCTCGGGGAGTTTCAGAAGACTGGGTAGAGTTGAAATCCCTCTTTACTGCTACACTCAATCGATGGACTAACTCAATGGAAGGAAACAGGAAATAGGTATTTTCAACAAGAAATTTGAAAATTTCCTGTGCATATGACAAAAAGTAATCAAGTGGAGTTGCAGCCTTGCAGTGCAATCTGAAATCAATTGGGGTTGCAGTGCCTCCTAGTACCACATTTGATTCTTACTGAAATTCCAAATTCAGAGGTAAGTAATGTGGCCAAACCAAAAATCATAACAGTATTACTGTACCAAAAGTTGCTTGATGGCTTAACACAAGTCCATAGGACGTGGCATTTTCAAAGAAAATTCCAAACTTCATATTGCTCGTGTCACAAGTCAATACTCATTACACCAAAACTGAAACATATGAAGGACCCTGCTCTAGTTTAATGGCGATCCATCCAAGCATTCATCAAATACACAGAAACAAAAGGGCACCTTTGTGAAGACGTAATTCCCCAGCACTTTGCTTCTTGACCGGGGGTTTTCCATTTGAATTTGCGGCGTCCGCCTTCTGCTGTTCCTTCACTTTGAATAGTCTAATCATCTTCCTGAATAAAACACACAAACCAGAACATCAGGCATCAAGCAAACTGTACGGTAATCATGAACATTAGGCATCAAAATCATGAAGAAACAAGCAAACATCTAAAACAAAGTACTTAAACTGTATGGTAAAACCCTTTGGAAATAAAAACCAGTCAAAATAGTCTAATTTCAACAAAGACAAGATCTCTCAAATCCCCCAAACCTAAGATAAGTAACTGATATTTCTCTTCCATTACTATACAGCTAAATGCCGTCAACGCAGCCCCTTATAGAGGGAAATTCAGCATGCTGATCATCACAATACACATTCATCAACAAAAACTCAAATCCCCCAAACCTAGGATAAGTAATTGATATTTCTTTTACATCATCACTACACAGCTCAATGCCATCAACACAGCCCCTTGAAGAGGGCAATTCAGCATGATGATCATCACAATACACATTCAGCAACAAAAACTAAAATCCCCCAAACCTAGAACAAGTAACTGATATTTCATTTTCATCACTATACAGCTCAATGCCATCGACACGTCCCCTTGAAGAGGGCAATTCAGGGCTCTGATCATCACAATACACATTCAACAACAAAAACTCAGCAGTAACACCATGGTCTGCTTCCAAACAACACCAAAAACAACAATTATTCCAGTTTTAACACAATCCCAGAACAGCACAATCAGAACAAACCAATAATCACAATGTTGATGAAGAACAACAGAAAAAAACCTACAACGATCCCAAATTCAGCACACGAAGAGAAAAAACCGTACGCAAAACCTGACCTAGCTCTAACACACCACGAACCAACCAAAGTGCATCGAATCTGAGAGATTCGAGGCTAAAAACAACACGAACAGATCAATATGTGGAGATGGAGATAACCTGTTCAACGAAAAGCCGCGAGAGGCGATACCGATGTGTGCGGAGAAAGAGAGCGATTCAATTTGATGAATAAATACACAGATTTGATCTTGATGCTTCTATTTCTATCAGGAATTTGCTACGTTTGGTGTATTTATAGTACAGCTTGTCTGTTCCAGCCAATCACGAGGCGCCACGTCGTGTGTCAAAAAATTTGGCAAATAAAATAAAAAAATCGCCGTTGCCGGGGATCGAACCCGGGTCGTCCGCGTGACAGGCGGAAATACTCACCACTATACTACAACGACCTTGTTGTTTATTGGTGACGTCATGCAACATTTTAAACAATAATTTACTGGGACTATTATTACTTATTAAGACCTAATTGCCCATTTTCATTTAAAATCAGGCTTAATTAATTACAGATTTTATTTAATATGATTAAAAATATAAAACTTAATTTTTTTAATAATGAAAAGTTAAACAAGCCTAATACGAGTTGGATTAATTTTTTCAAATAAACTCGAGTTTAGTTATATACAATTGTACAAGTTCGAGTCCGTGTTCAATCTCAACAAAATAATTGGACGAGTTCGAGTCCAAGCTCAACCTCAACAAAATTACGGTTGATTTGACTCGTTTACGCTCTTAGTCATCATTGATATCCACACACCTGCAAAATGCAAGCATTCATCATCCAAAGTGTGGTATAGATTTGTCTATTCAAAATGATCCTCTGATTCAATTTTTCTTAATTTAAATTAAAAATGTTACTTACATAGAGCTCTGAAAGTTATAAAATGGATATGGTATATCTAGGACTGTAAACGAGCCAAGCTTTTAACGAGCCGCTCGAGCTCGGCTCGTTAAATATTCGGTTCGGGCTCGTTATAATCGAGCTCGAGCCGAATTCGAGCTTAAGATTGGGCTCGTTTAGTAAACGAGTCGAGCTCGAGCCTAACCTTTTAAGACTCGATAGGTTCGTGAGCCGGCTCGTTTAATATTTATTGAATTATATATTTATAAAATACTTATAATAGAATTAGATAAGTCGAATCTAGTCGAATCAACCTCAAGTTGGCTCATTTATTATTTAATGATTTATTTACTATTTATTTAATTTTTAATGAATATTTGTATTTAAATTTAAGCGAACCAAATCGAGCCGAGCCGAGCTCGAGCTCATTTATTTTATTTCGAGCCGAACTCGAGTTTAGTTGTATAAGTTCGTTCAAGCCCGAGCCGAACACTTTTTTCACGAGCCGAGCTCTGCCAAAATGAGGCTCGGCTTGGCTCGTTTACACCTTTAGGTATATACAAAATTAATTAATGAGTACACAATTCTTTAGAAAGTGACCAATACGAATTAGTTTACCCATAACCCAAACTAAAAATCAAATAAATCAATATACCAGATTTATATTTTCTTTGAACTAGTAAAATTCTGTGCCTTGATTGAATGAATTAAAGTTTAACTAATTTAAGTGCTGAAGATCCAAAAAAACAAATTATCTAAAACAGCACTGCCCAGACCATCAACTTCCAAGTGACCATCCGTACAAAACGCTGTCGTTTCGGTGAATTCATCCATGGCCAGCTTCCAAGTAAACAAGCTTATTAAAAGGGATAATCTCACCTAGCTACAGCTAGTTTGACACTATTATCACATAACTACACCTAACATATTTTTTCTTTTGAAAACCACACTGACTTTGGATATTCTCACTCAACTACAATCCGTTAAGTTTTCAGTTAATTTTTGGTGTAAAATGATCAAACTACCCCTACATATCATTTAAATTTTCAAACACATGCCATTGACCCTCTCTCTCCTCTCCCTCTCTCCTCTCTGACAAACTCAAAACATCTGAAGACTAAATGGACTAAATTTTGACTTGAGTATGTTTGCATGATTAAATAAATATAGTTTGAATCCAGTTATGAAATTATAGAGCTAGGATTTAGATTTTGTTTTCAATATTAAGCACAAGCACTTGGTCCGACATTGTAGAGCAAAAACAACCCAGCACCACAATTCGTATAGTAAATTGAGTTTCAAACTATGTAATGGTTACTAGAAAATAGTGAAGCCTCCTTGATGAAGGACGAGAATACTGAAGAATTAGGAGTCCCAAAAATGGTGGGGGGTCAAGTAGTCCCAACAAGTGTCAAGAAAATCATTAAAGGTCATAAAAAAGACAACATAAAGTTAAGTTTCACAAAGTTGGTCAAGTAGGAAAGAGACCACTTCAATACAAATGAGGTCTCGTGTTGGCATCTTGATATATACAATCGCAGATAGAAAAACAGGGACAAGTAATAACCTTGGTCAGTGGTGGTGTGAGGCAAGAGAAGACCATTCTTGTTACCTGGCAATAAAAGTATTGTATCCAACTTAGTTGGCAATAAACTAAAGACTAATGCAAAACTCAAGATTAGCAACTGCCCATTAATGACATACCAGCACAGAGCCTCCCAATAATCCTGGTTTATAGCACAAAATGAGGTAAACAAGTCATTCAATGCACAAAATGAGGTAGTGTTAGAATGTTAATTTGAGTTTGTCAAAGAGAGAGAGGGCCAATGGCATGTGTTTGAAAATTTAAATGATATGTAGGGGTTTTGGTCATTTTACACCAAAAATTAACTGAAAACTTAATGGATTGTAGTTGAGTGAGGATATCCAAAGTCAGTGTGGTTTTCAGAAGAAAAAATATATTAGGTGTAGTTATGTGAGAATGGTGTCAAACTAGCTGTAGCTAGGTGAGATTATCTCTTATTAAAACCTAGCAACAAAAATCCAGAGAACCTGGTGAACAACGCTTTCATGCAAGTTCGAGTGACAATATGCGCTAATGGTGGTACTTGTTCTACGCGTACACTTACTGCTTCGAGATGCATCGGCACTTCTATTTTGTTTGAAAGTATCTCGACTCTTGAAAGTGAAGAGGCTCGTTGCCCCAAGAAACCCATCCGGCCATCATTTCTCTAGCAAACAGCTCGAGGCAACGAGCTGGCTCTTGCCCGGGAATGTACTCCTTTAGCAACTCTGAAATCGTCAAGCAAAACTAATATTCACTTCCTATACGGCACAACTAAATGAAAACTTGAAATACGAACAGAAATCACAGAGAAATTTTGATACCTCCGATTGGAGGCTTTCTTGAGTAATCCCCGGGGATGGTAATGATAACTTGATTGTCTTGTATGGGTTTGAATCTCTCCAAGTTTTTAGAATCCATGTCCTGCAAAGAATCAGTGTATACAATATTCCTTAAGCTAAAAGAGAGTTGCAGAGGTCGGGGACATCAACAGTTGAAGGTGTTCGCTGTGCAACGTGAGCTCACCTCTCCACGACAGTAACCCAAGAGAAGACATTCGTATGGTCTGTGATGGAACAGGTCTAAATCGCTAATCAAGGAGCCATCTGCTTTCACCTGCAAGCCCAAGTGCAACATTATCAGATGAATTTGCAATATGTATTGATCAATCTACGGCTCCACAAGCGCACACGTAGAGATCACCTTCAACCAGTAAAAAGAAGCCGCATATGTAACTCCCCATGCAGGTAGCAACTCCTTCATGACGAAATCACGAAGTTTCTCCCTATTGGTCACCCATAAGGCCACAAGGGCTCCACCTTTGTGAGCGAGTTGCTTAATAGGAAGGGATAAGAAATATCTGTTGGGCAAAGTTGGGTACCTGTAATGAATGACAGCGAGACCACAATGTAAATGTAAAGAAAAGCTATTAAAAAAGCACGAATGTATGGAAATTCTTAAAATTTAACGATAGAAAACAAACAATTCTTTAAGAGATAACACTTGCAGCTAGTAACAAATTAAGGCATATCTAAAATTGCTCGTTGTCATAACATATTTTACAGTGTGCGTGTTTTTTATTGTTTATCTACCACTAGACTCAGTAAACCATAGGCATAGATAAGTCACCAGAACCTATACGTAAATTTATGGCAGTCAGTCACCTCTTATAATCAAATTAATATCATACATTGTAATATGTAATAAGCAGAGATAAAGAATGTGTCTACCTCAACTTCTGACAGGCACTTCCATTTTCCCATGGCGGATCAACCACTATAAGATTGAATCCGGAATCCGATTCACCTGCATATGATAATTTTTGTATTATATTAACATTCTAATAAGCAGATTTCAATGATATATTCAAACTATTCTACTAGGGAAAGTAAATAAACGAAGTTCCATTGAATAGACCATAGTGGTTTGGCTAGCAATCACATACCACCAGGAGGACAGAATATCAATGGAATAACTAAGAATATTCTGACTAGTCTACTGTTTAAATATCAGGTATTTTTCACCTTTACTGGTCATCAACATATGTTGCGATTTTGTAATGGATAAAATGAAGCTTAGAATGAGAGGATTCATAAATGATTAAAAAAACAAAGAAGACATTGAATATTTGAATTACACCATGTTCCCATGCATAACTCTTTTTACGTGGTTAGAAAATACAAGTACAGAAGCAGACTCAATAAATAAATCGTATGATCTGCATGCAGCAATTACCAGGAATCAAGTTGTGAATCTTCCCCAGGTCAGACTTCCACATGTAAAGGCACATAAAATACGTGAGAGAAGCTTGGGTATTGAGGTGGGGGAAGAGAAAAAGAAGAAGACTGTAAACAAAGCTTCAAGTGGATCTGAACACTCAGGCATGCGAGCAAAAATCTAATTAATCCAAAAACTATTGATCCAAAAGTCAAACAATTTACTGCACCTCCGTCCCAAAATTGATGTCCTACTTCCGTATTTTGGATGTCCCAAAACGAGTATCCATTTTCCTTCTTTGGAAGTTAAGTATGCATGAAATATCAATCTTGACCTTCTCATTAGCTAGGTACCACCCCTTAATGGGTTTATACATTTTAGGATATGAGAGCATGTTAGGATATTAAGTCATAATTTCACATATCCTTAATTTATACAAAAAGACAAATAATGCATTCATTATGGGATGGAGGGAATATCATATCGTGATAGATGCAAATTTCACATAGGAAGCATACCATGTAGAAGCAACTCTCTCGTGGTATTATATATTGACTGTCCAGAAACTCAGCCTCCACGTCATCATTGGTCTCATTAACAACCAGGTTATCAAATATCGGAAGCACTCTTTTTTCACTTTCTTGAACAACTGAGGAATCTGAAAATGCAGTAAGATTAAAAAAGACCAGAAGCATCAAGATTCGTAAAGCTGAAGTTCAAGTGGAACAAATAGAAAATGAAACCAGCATTTGAATATAAGCAGTAGTGTACAATGCATTAGAACCTTCAAAAGCAACATCCTGGAGCTTTAATTGTTAGTGGAAAATGCTTTTCACGCAGAGTAGCAACATAGCTTGTCATTATCCTAGATTGTTAATTATGGTTTTCAGAAAATTTTCATAGCATCATTCTGCAATCTGCATTAATACTATAGGCTATAACACCACCATTTTTAAATCCATTAGGTTTTAGTTGGACTTTAGCACTTCTGATGCTACAAAATGGTACATTTAACTATAACCCAGCAACTTTTTTGTTGTCGGTTTGTCACATCGTAGAGCTTCTCCCCAATATTTCACAAAGCAATTTGGCCCAATCTATCATTTTTTTCGTATACTACTCAAGAATAATCTTTTATTCAAGTTTGTGTAAGTTTAAGACTACAAGTATCAGTTTATGAACTCTAAACATATGAGCAAAATTTACGAAAACCATGTTAACTTGTTAACCCATGACTGTGTTTTAGAGGTTGAGGACACTATGCTTTATGCCACCGCTCTATAATTTGATGAAAATACATTCCTAGATCTTACATCCAATTCTTATTTTCTTGTCAAGAATCAATGAAATACATTCTCTCCAACTATATCCGAAGAAAATAAAGTCCCCTCTACTCATAGACACAAACCCATATTCTTAGCAGCCCGATAAGAGTCATCACCTACCTACAAAATTTGGTTCTGAAAAGATTGATAATAATAGCTTGAGACAATCCAGGGAGACTAGGACTGAATAGTTCACATTTCTCTTCCTTCTAATGCCAGAATTCATCTAAACTAAACCAAATATTCATATCAGACCCATTTAAGACAGCATTCATATAATTGTTCAGTAACTTATCAACCAAACAAAGCTCAATCTACTTTCAATGCACAGGACCAACCTCCATCTTCACTGAGCTTCTTGTTATGACGGAAATGAAGAGCTATCTCATACAGAGGAGCTTGCCAGACCTGCCCAAGCTCGAGAAATGACTGCTCAACAGCAAGAGATGTTCCTCTTCCACATTCTACAGAACAACACCCATCGCTCCTCAGATTGCACAAAACACCCAAAAGATCACCATTTTCCATAAATGATTCGTGCGCCTTCACTAACAAGGGCCTCACTTCCTGCAAAACACACAGTAACAGAGTCAGCGAAGCCACAACACGAAAATTACCGCATTTTCCCGAGAACCAAACGGAAAAGGGGGGAAGCTGACCTGGTGACGCTGATCGGCGACCTGCTCTCGATCGTTGAGGGCGCAAGGTTTCTTCTCCTTCCGCTTCCGTTTCCTCGAGCTTGAAGAAACCTTCGGCTCCTGATCGGAACGATCGGGGTCGAAGAAACGGGAGTAGTAAGAGGAAGGAGAAACCCTAGAACTGGTGCAGGAGCGATTGAGAACACGAACGGGGTCGACGAAAATGGCGTTTGAGCCTTTGAATTGGTAAATTCCGGAGCTGAAGAAGATGGAGAGCTTGTCTTCGTCGTCGTTGTCTCTGGTTTTCGAATCACCCATTGTCGGAGCTCCAGGTCTAGCTCCGCTTCTCTCAGTGAACTTCCCGAATGGGCAAGAGAAACGTAAGGACATTTTAGACCTCAAACAGTTTGATTTTGGACCGAACCCATTAATTAAGTTTTCTGAAAATAAAAGTCATACCAACGGAGTTCGATTTGGTTTGATTTTGAACCTATCAATTATTAGTTCAATTTTCTATGAACCGAATCTCATGAATTCTCACATTTTATACTATTTTAACTTATTATTTAACTTATCAAATATTGATTGAATTTAGTTTGAAAAGATTTTCATCAAGTTCTCACATTTTTTAATGGATTTTTATTTATTAATTAACTTGTTTTTTGTTGGCCCAATAATTTTAGACCTAATTAACAAAGATTGAAGATTTAAAATGGGTCACGTGTCCAAATCGATCGAATTTTTATTTAGTTTGGTTTTATTGGTTCTTATTTTATAAATTGAAGTCGAACCGATAGGTTTCGGTTCAATTTGATTTTGAACCGATTCAAATTGATTTCTTTTGGTTCGGTTGTTTTTTAGTTCAATTCGTGTCAATTCGTTTTGGTTTGATCGGTTATTTTTTAACACCCCTGTCTGGAACCGGAAACCAAACCCGAGAACATGAATCAAAGAACAATAAATTGTGGTTAACGATTTGGTTTTGATTTTTAAATTAAGAGAACCATTTAATTTTGGTTCAATTATGATTATTTTTTGTTGAAAAAACGCATATATTAATAATAAGCAACTAACCCGACATTACACCGGACACCTGAAGCAAAACAGATGGTGGGACAGCCCCCACACCATGATCTCAGCTATTGTTAGTTAAATCATACATGACTAATTTATGAGTCACAAAATTACACGAAAGACTATCGCTAATGATACCTCCAAAGAAGGTACCATTAGCGATTTAATTTTGGTTCAATTATGGTTCTTTTTTGTTGAAAAAAACGCATATATTAATAATAAGCAACTAACCCGGCATTACACCGGACACCAGAAGCAAAACAGATGGTGGGACAGCCCTCGCACCATGATCCCAGTTATTGTTAGTTAAAGCATACATGACTAATTTATTAGTCACAAAATTACATGAAAGAATATCGCTAATTGTACCTCCAAAGAAGTTTGACTCAACCCGTTTAGCATCATGCAGAGCCACGCCCTCCACCTCATACGGATGGAGAAATCCCGTGATCTTGCTGCAGAATGCTTTAAACTGAACTCCATGATATCCCCGGAGACGAATCAACTTGAACCAGCTATCATCATGAAAGTTCACGGCCTCCACCTCATACGGATGGAGATATCCCGTAAACTCTCTACATAACGTATTAAACCAGTTTCGTCGATCAACCATGCGATCAAACTGGGAATCACGGATCTTCAGTAATCCAAGTCCTTCAAGTTGTTCGTGTTTACCATGGTCATCCCATCGACGCCAGAAAACTCCTGATCACTCCCAGTACTGAGCCATCCAACAACGATTGGACACCAGGAAATCATACACAGCTCGATCAGATTCCAATCTCCAGAAATTCTCTGCCCATCCACTTGTGACCTCCTCCCGGACCCGTCTTCCCTCGCATATGATATCGAAATAACACCCCCTAGTCTTACCATTCCATCCATAAATCCCCGTGACCCTCAACAGCCTTCTCCCTCACAACTTGCAACCCTTCTCCACAATCCCTCTGCCTCAGTCTCCTTCCTCCACTGGACCCATCCTTTCTGCCTCATTCCTCCACTCGTCCCACCGATCTCCTCAATAATGTAACCAAACTGTTGGACGCCGAATTGCCGAACCCAACGCCCATATCCCGCACTACTGCCAGACGCCGCCGCACCGCCCAGATGCCGCCATACCTACTCCAACTGACTGAAAGATCTCGTCGCAGACGGAGGCCGCCGCGAGACTCATAAATTGACAAAAACTCTAATCGCCTTGCGAAGCGATAGGTACGTACCACTTTCCTGTATGGTTCTTAAAATTCAAAACAACTGGGTAACTAACAAGAACTGGTTTTAAATAAAATTTATCTTCTATTAATATTATATTTATAATTTAATTGAGTTATAATAATTAATTTTTATCATCCCATTTTCGTTAGTCATGATTGAATTCGTCTCATGTTTATATAGTTTAAGTTTATCCTGAACAATATATAAGTAACCAATTATACGGTGTCGTCTGATTCCATTTTATGATTATCTCTTATATGCAATATGCTCTTTTACTCTAGTCTACACTAACCGAAGTTATACTCAATTCAAAATTACAATTTGGTGGAGAAGACTCCTAAAGAGTCTTCATACAATTAGAAAATAGAGTTAGCAGCATAGTATAAGAGTAGAACGATCCTACGTATCTTATATATACTAGAGTCGTGCTTCCAAGTATGGCTAAGATTTCACCACTTGTTTGACCATGATTGTTCATCTAGAGTTCTCCAAAAAGTTGCATAAGGGCATCTCCAATGATGCTCGCTATACTTAAAATAATATAAGGAGTGATTTACATTGGAATTAGGGTAGGGAGCTATTTTTTCAGGTTTAACTCCAACCATGCTCTCTATAATTAAGCTATATATATTAATTTAATGATATTTATTACTTTTAAATAATAACAAGTTGGTAGGAGAGAGAGTAAAGTAAGATAAAGTATAATAAAAAATCAAAAAGTAACATGAGAGAGAATGTGGAGAGCTCTCCACATTTTCACTTTCTCTCCTTACATGTAAGGAAAGAGAAATGAAATGTGGGGAGCTCTATTGGAGTGCAATTTTTAGATTTTCACTCCTACAATACTTTTTTAGCTATTGTAGGGAGTCACATTGGAGATGGTCTAAGATACTTAAAATAGAATGTTGATTTGGTGCATTCCATACATTTCCAACAATTTGGGCCTCGTGGCCCAGTTGGCCCAACTCGCTAAGATTGGGTCAGCTCGCTCGGGCTGGATCCACATGCACGGGTCTGCACAATCCTCATGCATAGGATTCTTGTTCGAGCTCGTTGTAACTGAGCTCGAGCCAAATTCGAGCTCAAGATTGAGCTCGTTTAATAAACGAGCCGAGCTTGAGCCTGGCCTTTTAAGGCTCGATAGGCTCGTGAGCCGGCTCGTTTGATATTTCATTGGTTATATATCTTTTTAATATATTTAAAAACTACAAATATTGATAATGAAATTAGACGAACTGAATCGAGTCGAGTCGATCTTGAGCTGACTCTTTCAGTATTTAATAAATTATATTTATTTATTTTTAATAAATATTTATATTAAAAGTTTAGCGAACCGAATGGAGCCGAGCTCGAGCTTTCCTACTTCTTTTCGAGCCGAAATCGAGCTTAGTTCCATAGCACTTTGTTCACGAGCCAAGCCGATTCCTGCCAAATTGAGGTTCGATTCGGCTCGTTTACACCCCTACTCATGCACTCTCACATTAGAGTTGTCTAAAAATAACCGAACCGAACCGAAAAATAACCGAACAACCTTCATGCACTCTCTCCACCGGTTCGGTTCGGTATATAAAATGAGAACCAATAAAAAATTGAACCGAGTCGAAAACCGATCGATTTAGATACATAACTCATTTTAAGTGATCAATATTTATTAACTGCGTCTAAAAATATTGTTCCAACAATAATTAAGTCAAAACCGGCTCCAAATGTGATAATTTAATGAAAATCAGTTTTAGAAAAACCTAACTAAAAATTAGTAAGTCAAATAATAAGTTAAAATGGTCTAAAAACTAAAAATTTCATAAAATTCGATTTATATGAAACTGAATAAATAGACGACATGTTCAAAATTGAACCAAATCAAATTTCATCATTCCATTTTTTGTTTTCTCAAACTCAAACCGTGAAAAGCCTTATCTCTCACCGCTTTCAAAACTCGTGTTGTATTCTAAAAAATGTATATATAAGGTTGATTCTATTTTCAGTCACTTTGAATATATTATGTGATTCTTCTAACTCTGAATCAGATGAAATAATTAAATGATAAAAAATTATATTATATTGTATATGTTGCTTAGTGAAACATGAGGGTCTTTCAGAGGATCTCAATAATTTATTGAAGAAAAGCGTAATTCGCTTGCTTGATTTTATTGACCAGCTGAAATACATATATATATATAGTACAAGATGTCCACCGATAGAATAAGAAACAAATCACGTAGTGAATGCATAATATTGTGCATGTCAAAATAAGGAAACTAGTAAATAGGTAAGTTAGCTGTAAGTTAGGAATTTATTGGTTGGCAAGAAATTCGAGATCTTGTGAATCTCAACACTCCCCCTCAAGTTGGAGC
>JAYMTP010003495.1:0-16878 GCA_036897365.1 Geranium brycei | reverse complement strand
CCCCCCCTTATCAATTCCCTCGCTTCCCACAAGCTACGCCAGACCACGCTTGGAGAGGAACCCAGCTCCGCCGACAGAAAATCTCCATGCCGAAAATATTTCGCCTTCATTAGCTTGGCCGGGAGCGAGTCAGAACGGAATAAAATTCTCCAGGCTTG
Organism: Geranium brycei; assembly: GCA_036897365.1. Classification (NCBI taxonomy): domain Eukaryota; kingdom Viridiplantae; phylum Streptophyta; class Magnoliopsida; order Geraniales; family Geraniaceae; genus Geranium; species Geranium brycei. Next base: position 16,720 of record JAYMTP010003495.1, on the reverse strand, counting down.
CTTCCTGACAAGGGCCAGATTAAACTAGCGGAGACGCAGGAACCCCAAACCACCGAGCTTCTTGTGCTTACATAAATCATTCCATCTCCTCTATAAGATTCCCTTGCCTCACCAAAACTCAGCTTACCGATCTCATCATACAACGACTAGGGAAATAGAAAAATTTGCATAGAATAAGCTGGCAACGCCTGGAGAATAGATTTTATGAGCACCTCATTTCCTGCAGAAGACAAGAACCGGGTGGACCAACTAGAGATTCTGTTCATGATACGTTCCTTGACAAAACTCAGAGCTCTGTTCTTGCTCCTCCCTGCCATATTGGGTAGACCCAGGTACCTAGAAGGCTCCGACTCTTCCCGAAACTGAAGCAAAGCCAAAATACCCTATCTGAGGTGAGCATGGACATTACACAAGAAGAAAATCGAAGACTTTGCAGCGTTAACCAGTTGGCCCGAGGCTGAGGAATAAGTCTCCAGCGGATCCTGTACCTGCCCTACATCAGAGAGAGTTGCCTTGCAAAAAATATAACAATCATCAGCAAACATCAAGTGAGATACCACAGGGGATGATCGGGCTATCGTCACACCATGAAGCTGGCGAGAGCTTATTTTATGGTTCATGAGCAGAGAAAACCCCTCGGTAACGATAAGAAATAAGTACGGAGATAAAGGGTCTCCCTGGCGAAGACCTATGGTCGGATGCCGAAGCCGCATTGAATGACCGCTTGTGGTCACGGAGTAAGAAACCGTAGAGATGCACATATGGACCAGATGAACCCAATGGTCATTGAAACCCATCGCCACCATCATATCAAGCAGAAATCTCCATTCAACGCGATCATAAGCTTTGCTCATGTCAAGCTTCAAAGCCAACCCGGACCACCCACACCTCGTTTCTTTATATAATGAAGGACCTCAAAAGCGGCAAGAATATTATCGGTGATAAGCCTGCCCGGAACAAACGCGCTCTGCATCGGAGAAATAATCTTGTCAAGCACATTTTTCAGCCGATTAGCCAAGACCTTCGCACATATTTTGTAGAGAACATTGCAAAGCGCAACCGATCTGTCTGAAATCAACCATAGCCTCTGGCGCCTGGACTTTGGGAATTAAAACAATATTGGTTTCGTTCGACCTCTTCGGCAGGATACCTGACTGAAAGAAGCCTCGAACCGCCGAGGTCAAATCGAAGTGAAACAGGCTCCAATTAGATTGGAAAAAAGCCCCATTCAGACCGTCTGGGCCAGGATTCATACTAAAAAGTGTCTGCTTAACCTCGTCCTCTGACACCTCCCTGGACAAACCCAAATTGTCGTTGCTAGAAATGCGCTACGGAGACAGGCCAGTAACAGGATCTGTAATTATATTGCCAGCCGAGAAGATAGTATCGAAATACCTTTGAATTTTTGACCCCCGACCAAGCCATTCTCCAGCTTGAGACGGTGAATTAGATTTCTTCTCGTTCTCTCCGAAGCACACTTATGAAAGAATTTAGAGTCCCGGTCACCTTCCTTGAGCCATAACTCTTTCGACCTCTGGCGCCAATGAGTCTCTCTATCCCAGAGAATTGAATTAAGGCATATTGGGCATGGGTGTACTCCATCAACCCCGAACTGTCCCTGCGCCCACGAAGGGAAGTTGTTTGGCCTCATGATTTGCTTCCTTCCAGAGAAGTCTTCCCCAGACCTGCAACCTGCTCTGAATAAGGCCCAACCGATCTATGAACGAGTGACCGACCCCATCCCGCCAGGTCGATCCGACAAGACCTCCATAACCTGGGTTGCGGATCCATTCATCATTAAACCTGAAAGGAGTCTGACATGGGGAGCTCGAAACGCGCTTTAGGACCAGCAAAAGAGGGCAATGGTCCGAAGTAGAGACATGACAATTGATAAGTTGAGTCTTAGTGAACACCTTCGCCCACTGATTGTTTATAAGAGCTCTATCCACCCTTGCCTCTTTCTAGTGTTACGTATTCCGACCCTTTTCCCACGTGAATGGATGTCCTGACAAAGGAACGTTAATCAGCCCACAGTCGTTAAGAGCTTCAGCAAAGCCATTTATCAAATTGGTTGGATACGGGAGATATCCCATCAACTCCTCATGCGATAATATGTTATTCACATCAGCGATCACACACCAAGGAGCCGAGCCATGACCAAATAAAGTTCGAAGCACATCCCATGATAAATGTCACATTTTTCTGTCTGGATCCCCATATAAACCAGTAATTCTATATGGAGGCCCATCACGAGGGGAAAAGTAAGTATCAATGTGACGACGGGATGAAGACCGAATGTCGACATTCACGTCTGGCCGCCAGAATAGAACGAGACCTCCACTCCTGCCCATAGGCTCCACACCGAAAACCCCATTAAACAACAAACGTTTCCTGATAGCCTCCAGCTTAGACAAAGAAGAAAAAGTTTCACATAAAAATATAACATTGGGTTTCTTTTGAGCATTCAGCTCTAGTAAGAACTGTGTGGTCCGTGGGTTCCCAAGCCCACGGCAGTTCCAGGAGAACGTCAACATTGAGCACCGTGGGACCTCTCAACTGGTCTCGCCGATAAATTGCCCGCCCCAACAGGCTATTCCCCCAAAGTATCATCCACCCTCCTCCTCCTGACACCAGACTGGCCACAGATTCCTTTCCAGGCTCCATAAATGATCCTCATATCATTCGGAACTGGCCTAGCCATAGATTGGACATTTGTAGCGCTGCCACTTGACTCAACAACGCTGTTTCTAGGACGGGGGTTACCTGAATCTGCTTGTCTACTCGTTCCCCCACTGCTCCTTGTCTCTACCCGAAGCCATGGCCTATAAGGGAGATCAGCATTGTCGTCCTCGGGGGAACCTTTGGGGCAAAAGCGTTTAGAATGGCTCATACAACCATAAACATAACAGAACAACGGTAACCTTTTATACTGGAAATTCGCCCAGTGAGGTGTTCCCCCAATATCCCAGACTCGCATTCTACGTTTGATCGGATTATTGATAGGAATAGCAATGCGAATCCGTATGAAATTTCTCCATATACCAAGGAAATTATTCTTATCACATGTCGCCCAATCTCAATGATGGATCTCTCCATCTTCAGACGAGCCGGCAACCCGTATATCTGGACCCAGATTGGAAAATGAGTAAATGCCACATCAGTCGGCGCCACACTTTACGGTAAAGGTTCCAGTAGAAGTTGCAGACGGCGATATGTCCACGGTCCGTTCTCTACAACATGATTATAGTCAATCTGGCTATAAAACTTCAAAACAAAAAGATTAGTACCAATCTCCTGGATGTGAATCCCTTTGTCTGCCCTCCAGAGGCGGGCCATAAACCCCTTGAACGTCGGGAAATCGTATGGTCGATCGGCAATGAATTTGCCTACCAAACAGAACTCAGCATTGACCACCGCCTCCCCATCTTCTGGATCGTTGAGAATGAGGCCCTCATCTTCCTCCCCTTCAATGGTTATATTCTTCCACTGATCCTGTAATCCGTCCATAGTGGACAGAACACCCAGACACCACTTTGAGGCAATTGACACTACAACAAACCTCACTCCCCGTGTATATCCCAAAACTCACAATCACTCAACCCATACCCACCAAGAAACACTCCCAAAGCACACACCCACAGACCCAAAACAGACGCTTCCGATGGGACCACCGGAGAAGTCAGAAGAAACTACCCAAAGGGATCAACAACCGTTTCCACGGGACTCACGTCTTAGACGGATCCTCTAGGGTTTCACTTGATTGAGTTAATCATATAAAATATAATATTTAGGAAATTTTTTACATAACCTCTCTTAATTATACACGAGTTTTACTTAAACCTCTTGAACTTCAAAATCAACTTGTGGAGTTCCTTAAGTTTGAAAAAGTTTCACTAGACTTTTTTCCGTTAATTTTTTTACTTTTTTCTGAAATAACGAAAATACTCTTGTGTTAAAAAATTAAAGTAAACAAGTAAAAATGATTTTGAATTTTTTTTTAACTTTTGTGTTGTAAAAAATAAAGAATAAAATTTTGTTAGTGGTAAAAATAATTTTTTAAAAGTTTTTTTATAAAAAAGATTAAAAATTAAAAATGATTTTTAAACATTTTTTATTAATTTTTATATAAATTATTTTTCTAAAAGATATTGTTTTTATTCTTTTTTTTTGTATGAAAAAAATTAGAAAAAAGAAGTTCAAATTATATTTATTTTAATTTTTTTAATGTAAGGGTATTTTCGTCATTTCACAAAAAGTTAACAAATTTTTTAGAAAAGTTAACGAAAAAGGGTAAAGTAAAACTTTTTCGAACTTAAGAGATTACACAAGTTGATTTTGAAGTTAAGGAGGATTTAAGTAAAATTCATGTACAATTAAGAGGGGCTATGTAAAATTTTTCATACAAATTTTCTTAGAATTATTATAACATCAAATTCATTTATTACCTATTCTTAATTTGTAAAGTAGTGATAAAATATTATTTACTTATTTAGTATATTTTGCCGCTAGTTGCAACAGAATAATTAAGGTATTGGAAAATGATGCATATATGGTTGTCTTTTATCGGTTTGTTTGTTTTCATTTTGTGAAAGCTACTCTGCTACATTACACTTTTGTACGGAATATTGCAATCGCTTCTATTACAGAAATAAATCCTATGTGTGATGTGTTCATACATCAATATCCAACGATTTGAATTAGTAATTTTTAATTAATTCAGTACAGACTTTTATCAGCTCAAGCCTCAACTTCAATTATATATATTGGATTGGATAGTCTATTTAATTTAATCATTTACAAAAATTGTGAGTGAATTACAGCACACCTCTCTATTAATGTATCGTTTGACTATTCTATTTATTATCTTCATTAATATTTATTTTTATTCTGTGAGCAAAAAAAATTACAATACTTTACAGTAACGAAAACAATTTTTTTGAGTAGAAACAAATAAAAGTCAAAAGAAGGGTTAATAGCAATAAGTGATCTGTTATTTTTTCTAAAAGAAAACTATCATTTTACCCTAATCATGCTTTCAAATTTTCTTAGATATAACACTCACTTGTTGTCCTATTTATGATTTGAAAAATCTATTGAAGAAAGAAGGATTGAAGATTTGAACTATCACTCCATTCTAAAATTGAGAATAAAAGAAGAAAGTCATGACTAATGAGGAACTTCATTGATTCACGGAGATAAAACAACATACTGATGAATTAATGGCACGTGCATGTATATATTTTAGCAAAAGTCTCACTTATTTCATGACGGTTTTCACTTACCTTCTTCAAAAATCTTGACTAAGGGTTGGTCAAGATTGTTAACAATTTGTAACGGCGTACACGACGAAATACGCCGTTACAAACTAATTGTCACAACAACGACTCGAATTTAGACCATTTACTCCTAACGGTAAGGTTTTGATCAACGGTCAACGATTTTGTAACGGCGCACATACTGATGTACGACGTTACAAAACATGGTTACTAACGGTGTACGATGAAAGCTACGCCGTTAGTCTCTTTGTGACGGCGCACGAACAAAATACGCCGTTACAAAATTTTGTAACGGCATACATGTCTCGTACGCCGTCACAAAATTGATTTGCAACATCGTATTCTCCATACGTACGCCGTCAGTAATGAAAAATATTATAGTGTAACCGTATCTTTCAGTGGTACAATACTGTCAATATATAGATGACGTCCCACATTTAGTATATCGTCGTTAGCTCTCTGATGGGTCGTCATTACTTTATAGACAAATAATTCATCGTTTTACAAATATGATGTCAATTATGTGAGTCATGATATAGGATGTACAAAAAAAAATAGTTTAATTACGCACTAAAAATATCTAAAATTAGTCTCAACTTAATAAACATTTCAAATCTTCGTCACCCACATAAAGTTTTAATAAATCAAACTTTAGCCCTTTATTTTAACACTGCTAATACGGGTTTTAATTAGTCATGACATCAGAAGTAAACAAATAAAGCCAAAAAATGTTCTAATCCATTAATCCGCCAGTCACATCCAGTGACAACCCAATAAGCCAATCATAAAATAAACATATAAAAGCCAATTCAGCCACAAGATAGGCTTTATCATACGCAATCTGGTGTTAGTCAAATCATCAAGCCTCAGAATTAGGTACTACACTTGGAAACACTGATCATGATTGGCTCTCATGTGGGGCCCATAAATCAAGTGGCTCTAAATCTTTTGGACAGAGAAAGGACCATCCACATTTGCTGGATCACGCTCTGTTGTTTTGTCCAAAACAATTAATTAAATAATTATATTAAAACTAAAATTAAAATCTGAGTTACAATGACTAATTCCTAACACTAGAACAAAGTGTTAGCCACTCAATTGTGTTCTTTTGTTTGTGGATGCAATACAAATTATCCAATGAAGTTAAATGTAGGATTTGGAAGTCGATGAAATTATTTCGGGTTTAAACATGTTTTACAATATTTGTCACGTATTGACTTATCGACAAATTTTTATAATTATAAATATATTTATTTAGAACTCTTCACATCTTCAAAAGTTAACTGGAATTATTATTACTTTTGGAAATTTTCATAATTAGGTTCATCGGTGATTATCATTGGTAAATTTTGGTAAAATTGAAGTTTTGACGATTACAAGTATTTATATTGTTTAACATTTCTACACTTTCACATTTTACTTTTTGGACGAAAGATAATTTTGAAAAATTTAGAAACCAATGATTTAAAATTATAATAGTTTTTGTAAATTTTTTGTACCTATTATACATAAAGTAGGTTACATAATTCAATGATAACCTATACAATTCAAATACCCAATATATATTGGTTATGATTATTCATTTCAATTGTATTTGTGTACTACGATGTCAATAAATAAGTGTTCGCGATGAAAAATGTGGTCACATTAGTGTATCACTCAGCCGACATAGTCGCTTAGGGCTGCCCTTGTTCGACTTGACTGGGAGTTGGGGTATGGAATTATTCCCCCAACTTTTATCGAGCCTTTGTATATGACTTGGGTTAATGAAGTAGGTGATTTTCCAAAAATAAAAATAAAACTCATACACTTTAAAATCAAATAAAGAATGAGAGCAATATAAATGACATTATTTCATTACAAAATTCAACTATAAAACTAATCGTAGTGTACTCAATTATTCATGTCCCATGAAATAACAAAGGTAAAGTTTACTTAACTCCCTCGTACTTTACACGATTTTTACTTAACTCTCTCGCAAAATAAAGTCATTCTGTGGAGTCCTCGTAGTTTACAAATTTTTCACTTAGTTCTGACGGTGTTAGTTTCCGGTCATGTGACCATCACGTGAGTACTACTTTTTATGAAAATGGCAAAATTGCCCCTGTCTTCTTCACCTCACCTTCCTCATTCAGATCCTCCTCTTACCCATCTTCTCAATCATCGACGAGTCGATGGGTGTCTCCGGCATCACTTTCCGGCATATCCATTTCCTCTCCGGCGCCAATCCCTGTGTGGACGATTTTATTTTACGGGGGAGTTAAGTGAAAATCGTGTAAAATACGGGGGTAAGTGAAAATTTTCCAAATAACAATATATAGTCTACACTAATCCGTACAATGCAAGAGATCTATGACCCGTAAATATAATAAAAAAATTAAAACAAAAGTGAGTGAGTGAGGAGCATATGATTAATTGCCAAAAACGCAGCGTACAAGGCAGTGTGACACATGAGCATTGTTTGATGCCAAATCTGAGAAAATTTAAAGTGCAGCTTCACGAAAGCTATTTTGTAATTGGAGTTTAGTATCCAAATATTGGACCCTTTTCTTTTTCCAAAATCAATTTCCATTACCTCTTTTCCATGCCATGTGACTTCATCATCACAGCCACAAAACCATATCCACAATCTATTTTGCTTTTATTGTTTTGGTCTGCCATGACCTTATCTATACTGTACCATTTTAAAACATTCATAACAAAGGGTCATAACTATGGTCTTAAAATGAATACCCAACAGTTCAGCCTCACACTTACAATAACGAGATCATTGATTTGAATCTTGTTGTGAGAGTTTTATACGTAGATAGAAAAAATGATGTTCTTTGTTAAAAAGTTGTAATTGGGTGAAGTGCATATTTATGGTGTAAATGTATAATCTACTCCTTGCGGGAGGATTAGATTGGATAGAGCTCATTAATGATAATTATGTGTAATTTCAACCGACTTCTATTTTATTTTATTATCTCGTGGACATAGGGGTATCTTAGTCTTTAGCGCGCAAGATATAGGAAGCAAATTTCTCGTGACCCTCTAGTTTCTCACTTATTAAAGAATTCGCATACACGATGTGTTGTTAAAATTAATTTGGAGACAGTTTGTACTAGTTATTTTTATGTTTTTCATTACAAACTTCATGTGTTAATAATTTTAGATATGGTTCACCTCTCGTTACACAACTACACAGGAGATATAGTAATTAACTAAAGAATAGTTTGTTTAGCTTTTCCAAGTTAACCTCGATCGTTACACAAATACACAATAAACATAGTAACTAGAGTATTGTTTGTTTGGTTTTCTCAGCTTTACATGCAATTCGTCACTCATTATTCAAATACATGACGGGCATAGAATTTACATTATATACATGACATGTTTGCATTATAAATTGGCGATAATTTGTACTTAATTGTACACTTTTCATTACAAACTCAACATGTTAACAACTTTATACACAGTTTAGCCACCGTTACACAAAAGTTAACTACTTGTTACACAAATACACGACGAAAAGAATAAGTGAGGTATAGTGTGTTTACTTTTTTCCCAATTTTGCACCCATTTCACCCTGTGTAACACAAATAACGATGAATATAGTAATTATGGTATATTTTCTTTGTTTTTTCCTAACTTTACACATGGTTCATTTCTCATTACACAGGTTAACCATTGGTTACAAAAATACATGATGAGTATAGTAAGTAGGGTATAATTTGATACACATTTCACCCTTCCATACACAGAGTAAACTGTGTGAATATATACATTCCATTACAAATTTTACGTGTTTTCATTTTGTGTACACTAAACATAATGAGTATATAATTTTATACATATATAAATCAATTTTATACGCAATGGACGATGAGTACAGTAACTATGGTGTGAAGTTGTAAACCACGTAAAGTTTATAATGAAAATTGTGAAAATAACTAGTAACAACTACCTATAGATATTAATGCAAACAAGTTGTGTATGTAATGCAAAATTTATAACACGCGATAAATTTGCGGATCACAAAAAATTTACTTCTAGTATCTCAGGTGTGCTTGAAATCGAAAATATTTTAAAATTTCGTAGAGCTGCCAAATGTATAAAATATTATACCAAAATTATCTCTTATAATATTAGTCTTCAAATTCTAGTTAATAGGTGAATAAGAGTTGAATAGTGTGGTTTTCATTGCATTAGATTAGATTAGAGGGTGTGAAACGCAGGGGTAGTGTAGTGTAGGGCAAGCAGATTAATATGTGGTGTTCCATATCTAAGTGGTGTGAGCACGTGAAGTGTTACTGTGCTTTAAACGCTTTGTAATTGGAGTCTTGTGTTGTTTTGTTAAAGATTTCATTACATGACAAAATTAGGTTCCCATTTGCTTCTGCTTCTGCTTTTATATTTATATATATATATAGTGTACTCCTTACTATTCACTCGACTAACCTTATTTTCTCAAACATTCTTAATTACAATCTAATAATTAGACCCTATTTTAGATTGATCAAATTTTAACAAGGAAAATACTCTTGAAACAACAATAGATCAATCTTTAACTGGAAATTATTGAAACAATTTCAACCCTCAAGTCATTTTTGGTTTTCAACCATATATATTATTTTATATTGCAGCCCAAAGTTTTTTTTTGAGGGAAAAGCGAATTTATTGATTAAATAGCAACTAACCCGATATAAATTTGCGGATAAATTTATAATATATTATAGCCCAAATTTATATTATAGCCCAAAGTTAAGTAATATAAATAGAAAAAGAGATAAAATGGTGTTGTGTATTTTATTAATAGTAAAAAAATATAATAAACTTTAATATTTTGTGCAAAATATGTATTTGTAACAAAATTTCCCTTGAAATTAACTATTATTAATTTTAAAATAAATATTAAAAATTTTCTTGAAAATATCTTTTAACTAAACTTTAGTTAAAAATTAATTTATAAAATACTAATTTTTAATTTTATGGGCAATTTCGTCATTTTCTCAAATAACCACATTTTGAACAAAAAAATTCACATCATTTTTTTTCATTAACAAGTGCCATTTTCCCAGATAAATGTGTGTGTATATATTTCATATTTGAATACTAAATATCCTCCAACCTACAAGCTAGAAACCACGACGCCTAAGATTTATTACACCCACATGAGTAATAATATTGAATATAGATTTATTTTATGCAGCAAATTTTAAAATATTACCAAAAATGGAAACTCCCCCCAACTGTACTGAATAGCTCCGCTGGATACAGCAAACCAAAGGGTCATGTCATGTGCGTGTGTCTAGGGATAGGGATAGGGATGGCTCCACAATATATGATCATTACTTAGTTACCTGAATGTTGTTGTGTACAAATCCATAATCCAAAATTGGCTACAGCTACAGTTTTTTATCAACTAATCAAAACATACTCGTAACAAAAATCCAATTGAGGGCAAACTCTAAAACAAATAGGAAGCTAATAAAGTTATATATTTATTTTACCCATAAAAAACACTAATAATTCAAATTAAATTCGACAATAACCGGAAATTACTGCTGCAGTCACTTTTGTCAAAACCCAGTTTCTCTAGAACATATAGTGAAATAGAACATAGATAAATATTTGTTCAAAATAAGAACATAAAAACAGTCATAGCATTATATTATGTTTGAGCTAAAAGTATTAGGTATAGTATTATAGAAACATATTGGAGTAAATCTAGTTGAAACCTTTAATTGAGCACAGGGCGGAAACTCAAAACGGCCAAAATCCAACTGCCTCATCATGCCTGAAGAAGAAGAAGAAAGAAAATGTTGTCATTGAACACTTGGGTAATGCGAAGTATCAAACCAAAATAATTAATTGGCAAGGTTTTATATAGTTTTGTTCATGGATTTGTGATAAATTTCAAACCCCACACTAATACTGTTTGGGATTTTGTTTGAGCAAATGTTGGGGATGACACTTTTTCCCGTCTCCAATGGGACCCGATGGCCCGCCCCGATATATTAAAAAAAATATTTTTCAATTCAAATGATATTTTTAATGCATATTTAATGAAAAATAATATCTTTAAATAGATTTTTTATTAAAACAATATTTTATAATACATAGTTAATGAACAAATAATTTTTTAATACAAATTTTATTTAGAAAATAAAAATTTAACACTATTTTGGGTTGGGAACGAAGAACGGGAATCCTTGTACCCGTTGGGGAATCCCCATCCCGTTTCTAACGGAGATGGGGACGGGATTGGCCCCCGAACCCACCCTAATGCCATCGCTAAATGGTGTTGTCCTTGTGGGGGGAAGAAATGGAAGCTTCGTGTTGAACTATTTTGAACCATTTTGTGTTTGTCAATCTTAAGGTTTCTAGATAGGAAACTAGAATCAGAAACCATGGTTATTAAATATCAGCTGAAATGTTCATGTACTTGCCTTGTTAGCAATATTGTTGGAAAGCCAATCCAGTCCCTCATAAAGACCCTCTCCAGATGTTGCACATGTGCTCTGGATGTACCTGAATCAATCACGCCATATTAACAAAAGTAGACCATTTTCTAACACACTGGTGTGCAGATCTTATTCAATGTGGTGAATTTCAAGAACAGTTCTCGCTTTTCCTGGACTACTTCAAGATCTTCTTGGGGAAGATGGTATTGAGGATGAATAAAAGCTACTATATACATACTCATTTCTCTCATTTTAGGCAAGGATTCTTGAAGTCATCCAAAAAAAATTGCAGAAAGTGAGGTTTTATAAACAGTGAAAACAAGAAAGATAACATTACCAGTGGCGTTGGCGGAGTGACTGAAGACCAAGCTTGTCAGTTATTTCTGCAGCATTCATTGCATTCGGCAGATCTTGTTTGTTGGCAAATACAAGCAGCACAGCATCTCTTAGTTCATCCTGTAATCAGGTTTAAATCAACTTAAAATCCCATATCACCAAAAGAGTTGACTGAAACCTACATCATTGGCCAAATTTCACCAATACAGGACAAAAATATGACATTATGATAAAGCAAAGCTAAAACTGCAGCGGTTTATCAAACTATAAATAGGAGCACAGTAAATCAGCACAAGTCAGAGAGTAACAACAATAGGGCTTGTAAACGAGCAGAGTTTCTAACGAACCGCTCGAGCTTGATTCGTTAAATATTCGGTTCAGGCTCGTTATAAACGAGCTCGAGCCTGACATATTAAGGCTCGATAGACTCGCGAGCCGCCTCGTTTAATACTTAATAATTTATATTTTTATTAAAATATTTATAATGAAATTAGACGAACCGAATCGAGTCGAGCCGATCTCGAGCTGGCTCGTTTAATATTTAATGAATTATATATCTTTTATTTAATATTTGTTTTATTTTTAAATGAATATTTGTATTGAAAATTAAGTGAACCGAATCGAGCTGAGCTCGAGCTTGCCTATATTTTTCGAGCCGAACTCGAGCTTAGTTGCATAAGCTCGTTTGAGCCCGAGCCAAGCTCGAGCCGAACACTTTGTTCACGAGCCAAGCTGAGCCGAGCCTCTGCCAAACTAAGGCTCGATTCGGCTCGTTCACACCCCTGAATAACAGGATATAAATCACATAACTAATAAGCATCTCAACCACATACAGTTAGCAGATATTGTTAAAATAATATTGCTTATACCAGAAATTTGTGGTGGACAAAATTGGCAACCAAGTCAAAATAAATACTTATTAAATGAAATAAGTGAGTACCTCATTCAACATCCTATGCAACTCATCTCTTGCCTCAACAACACGGTCACGATCGTTGCTGTCCACAACAAAGATAAGGCCTTGTGTGTTCTGGAAGTAATGCCTCCACAATGGACGGATCTATGAATGAACAAAACTAGCTCGGTCAATCATCAAGAGTAAAAGAAAGTCAAAGGGAAACAGCCTCACATAATGAGCACGATACACTAAAAGAGACCGGAATGATATTTCTAGTTACCCACAGACCAAGCAACATGAAAAACATCATAAAATCCTTTGTAACTATCAATGAAGTGTAAACGAGGTGAGGTAACAGTACAGTAGACTAGCTATTAGAGCAATTTCATATATCACCCTTTCTATCGCAATCAGGTGTTCCGATTATTGTACTCAAGGCCTCCCTTATGTAGAAGTTTTGGTCTTTGTCACTTGAACTTTTATGAATAACAACAATTTTTAGTGTATTGACTATTAAGGTTTATTCTTATATTACTTGTGCAGTGATCCAATCATTAAAGTGCATTAGGCTAAGGAAATACTATATTATAAATTTTGAACTGCACATAAATTTAGTCAAACTAGCTCTTAGCCTCTTACAGCTCCTCCTGGTTTTTCATTTAAAACTTGAGCGCTTAAAAACATGTGAGTACGTGTTTTCCACAACGAACATTAATAAATGCAAAGTTACTTGTTCGCTCAATTGATTTTAATATATTATTGTACATACAATTAGGCAAATAGAAGCATGGTTACTCCATACTTTGATTTTCCGAAATTGGGCATTCGAATTTGAGATAAACCAAGCTTGTGTTCATGCATCATAGAAATTTTATGTACAACACGAAAGATGATTAAAAAATGAGCTTCAGCAGATGCAAATACTAGCCATAAATGACTTAATTTTAAAATATGTGACAAGTGAATAGGGATTTATACCTTGTCTTGACCCCCGACATCCCAAACAGTGAAGCTAATGTTCTTATATTCCACTGTCTCAACGTTAAATCCTGTACATTACAGTTAGCGGACAAGTTAGATACGATAACCAAGGGGTATCCATATGCAGAAAAATAACAAGAAAGTCTACATCTGATCATAATTTATATATACCAGACTAGCAGAGGAGAAAACAAATGCTACAGTATTTGAGAATTTGTTTGGGGCGTTGAAGCTCTTGTGAGAACACAAAGAACAAGATTGGTATTTAACATCATCAAAACACTTCTGCACACACTAAAAGCACGCTAACAAGTAATAGAACTCTCTATTTAGTTTCAAACCTTTAAACAGCACGACAAAATTCTTCTACGTAATGCTGAATCTTATAGTTTATATACACCAGATAACAAAACGAGACACTGCAATATTTAAGAATTGTTTCAGACCTTCAAGCTATTATGAGAATGCAAAGAACGAAAATGATATTCAAAACACTTCAGTAAGCACCGCACGACAAAATTCTTCAACATAATAATGATGCTGCTTGTGTAGTTAGTTGGCAATATTTGAAGCATCTAGCCATATACACACTGAACAACTAGTTACACTTACACATAACTCTACTGGTAATTTCATACACATAGCAAGATTCATACATGCTGTTTCACCTATAAAGAGAAAAGAGAGAGGTACAAATCCAACTAATAGCAACTCCACTGGATACTGATAGCAGCTAAATTAAACCAATATGAGAAAAGTGGACCATGAACCGCTAAGAAACTACCAACTGCGACAGGAAGTTTACCCACACATAAATAAATTGCGAATAATGATGATTATGAACTAATATAACTTCAGGGAATTTGGGCCTCACCAATAGTAGGGATTGTTGTGACGATCTCTCCAAGCTTGAGCTTGTACAGTATAGTGGTCTTACCAGCGGCATCGAGACCAACCATCAAAATGCGCATCTCTTTCTTGGCAAAAAGCCTGCTGAAAAGCTTTCCGAAGCTCAATCCCATGGTTACTTCGCTCTAGTTAGCTGAGGGAAATGAAACAGCATAAATGCCAACAATAATAAAACCAAACCGCATAGAGTTTACATATCCATTTCTACTTTCGGTTGGCTCCATTACCTCCGAAACTCCATAAAAAAAAATTGGTCCAACTTTATGCAATGAAAATAATGAAACACATGAATCATGAACAAGGCGCATCACAATTGGCAGACGAACATGATCTAGAGTATGAAAAAGAAAGAAAACTCATGAAATAACATTATCATCATCAAGAACAATTGCCTAAGAAATCTCCAACCTACCTCGATTATGTCAACAACAACAAATTCAACCGATCAATTCAAGATCAGCACGTAGCTACTAAATTTAACAAGCATATGCTCCAAAATTTAATCAGATATTGCAAATCTAATTAAAAATACATTTGAAACTGAATTCACGATAAATACAGACAAAAAACACAGATTCATCGAAAGTGAGAAGCGATGCCAGATTGGTGGATCTACCTGGAACGATAAAATGAGATCTACGATGAAAATAGACGAATCAGTTTAGAATCGGGAAGAGAGAAGGAGAAGACGGAGTTACCTGTGGAGAGGTTGGAAGAAGGATCTGAATCTGATGGAAGGAGGAGCGAAGAGATGGAGCTGCGTATTTGAGTCACACGAATCTATACTCTCTCTCCTTGGGATCGCTTCCGATAGGAAAATGGAAAATAGTTTCTAAGGGAAAACGTCACGTGACCTAAAATTAGATTTTTTAAAATTACAATTACAGTACTTACAGGTAATTTCACTTAGGTCATCACAAAAGTTTCTGCTCTCACTTAAGTCACCACAAAAGTTTGTACTCTCACTTAGGTTACCAAAAATCTAATTTAATTTTTTAGTCACGAAACACATATTTTGTCTCACCGTTATAACTTCCGTTTGAGAATTATTTGAAATGTATGTTTTATCCCTGAGTGTTAACGCTACCTAACCTATATCTTAACCCATATCCACTTACGCATTTTATTTGGTTTGGTTAAGAGAGACGAAGACGAACAGACGAAATGGTATGCGAATCTTCTACATGGGTTCTCAATGGTATGTGATGTCCGAATCGGAGAAGAAATTCCACACTCGCATCGATGGTGTCGCCTCTCCTCTTTCATTATCGACGGCGATCGATTGTGAGCAAAATGGGCTCTCTGTGTTTTTTTATTTCACTTACTACTGAATTAGGGATTAGAGGTAATTTGGTCATTATTAAAAAACTTTTAGTCATATGACGCGCACATGAGCGAGATAACGGGAAAAAATAACGAAAGTTATAATAGTGCGACGAAATTTCTTTTTGGTGACCTCACAAATTAAATTAAAATAATAGTAACCTGAGTGAGACTACAAACTTTTGTGGTAACCTAAGTAAAATTACCCATTGTACTTAATTAGACACTTTTTTACGATTTACAATAGGGATGACATATTCTCGGTCCCCGACGGGTCCCTTAATCTAGACGGGAAACAAGACGGGGAATTCTCGAATCCATACGAGAACGGGTGGGGACATGGTGGGGTAGGGGTGTCCATAACCGGTTAACCGGCACCGGAAGGACTAACCGGTAACCGAACCGGTGACTACCGGTTTTCCAAAAGTGAGAACCGAAACCGGCACCGGCAGGGTTGTCAACCGGACGTCCGGTTAACTGCCGACTCCGGTCGGTTATTCCGGTTAACCGCCGAAAACTGAAAAAAACTATAAATGGGCCTACGAAGAGAC
>JAYMTP010003494.1:0-16879 GCA_036897365.1 Geranium brycei | reverse complement strand
ATCGAATATATACCGAACCAAAAGGTTATAACATTTAATATTTAGCCACCGAACCAAAATGCTCCAGTTGATTGAATGTATTGTAAAATCTAGCAGCTAGCAGTAATTGAATTTGAAACTATTGAGGAAGAGAGGCCCTGATTTAAAAAAAAAAATGGACCGAAATTGGACCAGGTCGGACCCGACTAAATCGATCTAGACCGGTTTGACCGAATTCTGGCCATTTTTTGACAAACTCGACTCGGTTGAGCCCAAAATCCCGTATTCCGGCCAGAACTCGGCGAGTTTCATAACACTGCTCCCAACAACGTGAAACTAAGACATCTCTACAAATAGTGTGAGATAAATTGTTGGAGTCCCTTGAAAACTATAAAGTAGTGCTTGTTTTTAAAAGGACCAGTTTTGAAAATTCTTTTAAATTTTTTAAAATGATGAAAGCACTCATGTACTAAAAATTTAAAACAAACAAAAATGATGCGGAGCATGTTTTCTTAAAATATTTTTATAAAGTAAAATAATAAAAATGATTTTAGTACTAATTTTTTGATATAAAATAAAATAAAAATGATGTTTAGAAACTGTTTGCTTATTGGAAAAGGAATCATGGCGTGCCAACTCGTGTCATTAACGCGTTCGGCATAAATTAAAACGCAAGTTTCTGCCCTATTGGAAAAGGAGATGACAATTTTCGAGAGCAGAGCGAAAAGGTTTTCCCAAGACGAGATCGCAGAATTCGAGAGGAGATTTGATCATGTTGAAGGCAAATTGAGGCACTAGGGTCATTCAAGCTTCAAGTCACCGATTTTGAGAAGATTTAGACGGTTTCGTGTTCTTCAATATAATTGGGTTTAGGATTTTAGATTTATCTCTTTCTCTTCTTAGATTTGTATCTACTTTGATGAATTTAGATTCTAACTCCATGATTATAGACTAAATACTCATAATCATGGATGCTAGGTCTTCTACTTTGCTATGATGAATTAAATTAAGAATTAACTTTGTATGCATGATATTGAATGAATTGAAATGTTTAATGCTTGTGTGTTATTGGCGAACAATATTTGCTTGTTTGAGTCATGTTTCCGTGTTTGAGAGGGCCGATAGGTGACGGGCGTATTTAAATTCAAGGGGTTGAACTCTCTGGAACCCCATCCTTGTTATTGCCTTTCATAGTGTGGATTCGGGGTGCTATCTTACAAGAGAGGGATAGTGGGCATCTCGAGTCTAAGTAATCCCCAACACCGAGGGGTAGCGTCGGTAAGATGTTCTGCATAGGGTTAGTTTGCATGTGTACTTAGTCGTTCTGAAGTTGTGATTTCATTGTATCTCAGTGACTTTACATCAGTGATTTTCTCCTACTGAATAGTTTGTCGTAATCGCCTATTACACTGTTACATTGTTAATTTACTCTTGCGTAAATCATACTCAACTCACCTTACGAATTGTGTATTTTAAATTACACTTGATAACACTTGCTAGATTGGTGTTGAGCATGCATACGGTAGTCCAAAGGCACACAATTACGTAAGTGCATGCAGCGTTACAAGTAATAACCAGAAAGTTTGAATCAAATCCATAAGAACCAAATAGGGTTAATTAAATTTAATTTTATGCTATCGAGTAAAGTAAAATGTATATTTAGTTAATGTGTTGATGATTACGAAATTATTAAATGAATATACAAAGAACACAAACAAATAATGATATAAAGGTAACCAAATTAAGACAATCACGGGTGCTACGCCACAATGTTTCTACAAATTAGAGAATACGAGATAATAACTTACGCAATCATATATTATCCTATGTCTGCAAAAATATCAACTCCACCTCTCGGTTTGGAGCCGATCTAGACTCGAAATGTCTACTATCCCTATCAAGCATAAAGCGCATTCCAAGTCTGCAAGGAACACGACAATCAAGGGATGGAGGTTCTGAAGAGTAGAACCCCCTGAATTGTGATGTGTCGGTTGCCCACCAACCCTCTCGGGATCGAATCACAACTCTTACGATCACACGACATGACCAATATCACATAATCGAATTATAACCAGCAATTCAAATATCAATATGCATGAAAATTAACTCATAATTCAATAATTTATAAGTATCAAAGTATTCGACCTAGCACCCATGATTATGGGGAATTAGCCCATAATCATGGTGCTAGAATCTCTAATTATCAAGTTCAATACACAAATAAGAAGAGAGAGAGAAATTCAAAACCCAAAACCTGTTAGTGTTGAAGCTCATGAATCGATAGACTCTCCCCCAAAATTGTTTTTCCTTGATGCATAATCGATCCTTGTACCCGTATTCGGCTATTCACCTCCAACAGCCTTGAACATTCTCTTGAAGCCTCCAACGCCACCTTGGGAGACTCTGGTCGTCACTTGGATTGTTTGGGATGAAATCTTTTTTAAAATTAGGTCAAAGCACGTCTTTTATAGAAATCTAGTCTTGACATGGGATTACAATCTGCCAATTCGGCAAAGTTTTGGCCATTGTCACAACCTTGATTTCACGGCCGAGACAATCAGGTCGTGACATGACCCAAACGTCGAAATTTACCAAAACTTCCTTTCGCAAAGTTGTAGATCTTCGAATTCTCTTCAATTTGGACTATAATTTTACTTGAGTTGGATCTCTAACGATCGAGTTACACCATCCATAAGTTTCTACGATGGTTATGACCAAAATGAATCATGAATTGACGTGTTCCTGCGCAACAAGCTCTCAACACCTGTGAATGCATAAAGGCATACACGGATAATAAAATATATAATATTGATGGAAAAGATAATATTTAATGCGATAAATATATCATAAAAATATACTCGGATGCGACCACATCAATTGGATTAACCTTGCTTGGTCCTTGTGGTTCGACCTGGTCTTACCAATTATACTTATAACGGTCGCATGCACTTGTGCATTATCAGGTGCCGGTAGGACAACTGTTTACAGGCCCAACAAAATATCTCTAATATGAGCTAGAGAAATATACTCAATTGTAAAAACCTGACAAAATCATGCAGGCCCGGCCTAAACATAAAGCAAACAAAGCTTTTGTTTTAGGCACGGCAAGAAATAGGTCTGCGTCCATGTTTAAAATACAAATAGAAGGCCCAATTTTGTAACAAAAAAGCCCAGAATTCTTATCCCAAATTCATTCTAACCTAACACTTTCTTTTACACTTTTTGCGCCTCATCTTCTACTCTCTTCCTGAATTTTAATCTGCTTGCCGTTTTATCTTCGTGTCTCCTCGCCTACCGAGTTCATCAATGGCAAATTCGTTTATTTCATCAAAGCCTCCTTATATATATATATATATATATTTCATTCTAGATTAGTCAATTTTTAAATTGTGCTCCACTTTTGTTACTAATCCACAACAGAGGTGAATCAGATCTATTCATCTCCCACAAGTTCTATGGAGCATTGGACTCTGGTGGTCAAAAGAATTCAAAGTATTAGTTGTCTCCATTATATGTGGTTTCTCATTTAAGTGTTATTAATTCAAGGTTATGGTGTTTTACTTATCGATTGCATATCTTTTTTCTATTTTTTGCATGTGTGTATTTCTTCTCTGATTAGAAATAATTCCATGTAATTATTGTCATATATTTTTTCAAGTGATTGATTTTGTTGTTATACAAGAATTGATCATGAATATGCAATTTGTGTAACATGTTCACGAGGGATTTCTTACTCTTAAAGTATTATGTGATTAAGATTTTTTTGTAATAAACTATTGATGATTTTACTGTATTTTTGTTATGTAATTAAGATTTTGTTTCTAACATACACATTTTAATGTTATTTCTCTTTATAAATATAGAAGACTAATGCGGGTAATGTGTACTTAAACTAAGTAGATATGTGAACATGATTAATCATATTCACGTATCTACTATTAAAATCAAAATGTGTTTGAGAGAAGTGTTTGTTTACTTTAATTCTAGACATTTTAAAACTAAAATAAGAAAATTAGACACCTGAATATTACATTTTAGGAAAAAGTAAAGATAGATACATGTATATTTTTTTGTGGAGTATTCTTTATAAGGAGTATTTTTATTGAGAATCTCCAAAAAGAGCAAAGTAAACATTAGTGTGGACAAATAGTGCCTATGAAGTTCTTTCTTCTTCAACATCTTTGGAAGAAACAATGGTTGGTGGGTCAAATACAGTGAAGGCCCTATAAGCTGAGATGAGAGCCAAGACAAGGAAGCAACAGAGAGCCAGTCCATGAAGGACCAAAGCCAGCCTCATTTTGCTGCAGAACCTTCCATAGGAGCTGCATGCTTCACTCCATGACACCTCCTTGTCTCCATTGTATACCAAATACACTCTCTCCATTGCTGCTGCTCCTGATGTCAGCATTAGGTAAGCTAGCACCTGCTCCATTTTCACTCACAACAAGCACTCACATGTTAAAAAGAGAAACAAATAGGGTTCAGTGTTAGATACTCTTTCTAAGACAGTTTGGTGCATGTGACTCTTTCTGATTCAAGCCTTAAAGTCAGATTACTCTAAAAGTTCAAGTTAATGAGTTCAAATCTCGAGACGTTTCTAATTCGGTGCTAATTAAGATATGTATATCATTTTTGATGTCGGCCTCTAATACCTTTTCATGTTTCCAACTCATTTAAAAGTTCAAATGGATGGATAGGTGTCTAAACAAATTTATTAACATTTCTCTTCTAAAAAGGACTTCTTTCTCTCACTTGGCCGACATGCTCAACATTTGTATTATGATATATATCATTTTCAAATAGGGTCTTTGTAATGCACACACTCTCTCGTGGAGTGGAGGCTGACGTGCGGATCAAATTGAGAAGATCCACATCACGCGAGATTGTACATGGAAAACAACAAATGGGCATTTGGCCCGAGGGAGTGTAGATCCACAAGACTAAACTTTGCAATCATGTTAAACTCTGACTCAACTTAAAATTTCAACTTATACTCACATAACGTAAGCCTCAAATTGTTTATCAACTGGTGATATGATTTATTACTTATTTTATGTCTTAGACTCTAAAATAGGATTGGAGACATGAATTGGTGCTAAACCTGATCTGAGACAAAGAAGAGCCAAGCTTTAGAGGGCAAGCATGTGAGCCAAGAGAAGATAGCAGCAACAAAAGCATAACCACCACAAATGGCACTGACCCAAACCATATACCTGCAGGCAGAGCAAATCAAAATTCCCAAGTTATTCATCATAGCATATTTGAGCTCAAATCTTAATACACGATTTGCTGATAAAATAAAAAAAATCCCATGTGTCATGGTAATTTGTTTCGAACCGGAAACGGATGTAGAAAACAAGGATGTTACTTACTTGAGTCCCATGATGTTGGTGTAGTCAAGGTTCCCAAAAGTGGTGTTGTCTTCTTGGTTGGTGACAGTGAGCCATATAGTTGCAACACTAAGAGGAACCACAGAGAGCCTCAGAGAAGAATCAACAAGCTTCAAGGAACTACCAACAAGGGACCTCATGTTTTTGCTACTTCTGAAGAAGCTACAGTCAATGTGAAGGAAGGAAGTAGCAGATGGGTTTGCCTTAGAAATTGAAAAGGGTATGTTTGAAAACAAATAAGTATAGTTTGTGGTGTGAAATGATTGAGAGAGCTTGCTTTAGTGGGAGGAGTGTGAGGAGTGGCATTTGCTTTTTAGAGTGTTATGAATTATTTGCTTTTTCTCCTCTTTACATGAAAAAAAGAAGTGTGAATTGGTGTTCTTTTTTTACAATTGTGGGATCGTTTTCAAGGATGTGATCATCTATTTAAGTCGGTGAACCAACCAAAGGCACCTGTACAATTTACATCACTCTAACATCATGGTGATTTGATGAATGAAATTTAAAAAAAAGCACACCCGGTGGGACTCGAACCCACAATCCCTTGATTAGAAGTCAAATGCCTTATCCATTAGGCCACGGGTGCTTGTTGACAAGGAACTCGGGTTAAAATATTCAAACCATGTTCTGAACATCTTGTATACCTAAAACTTGGTTGGACTCAAATGTTGTTGTCTTGGGTATTGTTATAAATCAAAATATATTATTTTACCTTTAAAATGAATTATATTTGATATAATATTTGAGTTCGATTTGTTTTCAATTTGCACATTTATACACTTGAAGATACATGATCATAATGTGATGCTCTCAATTAAATTTAAGAATATACTTAGCATATCGCATCTCAACGTAGCTCGTACATGAGAGTGCATGTTATATTAAAAATACATAGATCTTCTCACTACTTTCTAATATAACATGCTTAGCAGCTTGAATCCCGAAAACATTTATAAATTCGTTTAAACACGAGATCTTGTATTCTTAATTCGGAGCAACAACAAAATATTGTGGGAGAAATGTGCGGTCACTCAGTTTAATATTTATTATTATCATTGCTGATGAGAAAAAGTCATGGCAATATTGGTGATAAAGGAAAATCATGGAACCTGAATAAACCCAATGTTTACTCCACATAGTGGAGCTTCAGAAGCAAGAAAAGAGGCCATCATCAAGAATAGCATAATGTAAATCCATCTTTCACTTTCAACACAAATATTATAAGGTCTTATTATGTAATGTAGTTTCAACAGAGAACTTACACAACACTTGTTCAAGAATGACTAATATACAATCTCTCTCTCCTCTCCTCTCTCCCTGGATTGTTATTTTCAGATCCTCTCCTAACCTAAAATGGAGAACAAACAATCCCAACAAGATTTTCATCCCTCAATCCCAAAACAAACCTCTCCTACCACATTTTACATTATCACATTGCATACATTCTCTCTTTTCTGCGTTCACGACCGGCTTATTTGCTTCCTCCAGAGGTTGGAAGATGCATTACAGGGCCGGTCAGAACGCTGTGCTCCACAAAGCGTTCTCGCCCTCCCCGCACCGCCTGTGAACCTCCTTGATCCTCTCCGCTGACTTGCATATCCCGCTGCAACTCCAATCAAACGAAGCAACGCAGATGTTGCCCGCCTGCGCCTTCCATTCACAATCTATTCCAGAAATTTGATAACCATCGCGCGTTTCAGTTTACATTCTTTTAAGTCCCATGTAGGCAAAAATGTTATCGAAGAGTTTCTTTAAGTTTGAAAGATTACCAGGTGGCGTTCCACAGCATAGTCTCCTGTCATCGATATGCTCTACATCCAACCCAATCAACCATGATCCCAACGAGACATCCTCGTTGGTGTATCTGTGCAGCACGTGCCTGGATGGTTAACGCAGAAGAGAACCAAGTTAGACTAGACTGAGTTTGAGTTACTACATAGAAATTTCTTTTTTTTCTTTATTTTTGATCGGCTAGAAATTTCTTGTTTCTGAGAGAAACATACTGGTTGATTGATATATATGAAGCCAAATCTCTTGAGATAGCATATAGTTGTCCCGTAGCGTGACGGAAGTACTTATTTCCTTCCTCGCCGAATTTCCAATGCTCGGGTTCATGATATCTCACACCCCTGGTCATAGAAAAATCAAGAATTAGACTAATTCAATATGCGATATATGAGTATGTTTAAATTCTTAGCGGATAAAAGTTTAAGAACCGTTATCTTACTTTTGAGAAAGGACTGGACCGGATTTCATGCACCCGATATACACCCTGGGCTTTGAACGATGCCTAGCTAATGTTGCCCCAAGTGTTGCTACAAAAACAAAGTAAAATGGGTATTGTGTAAGAAAGCATCCGAGTATGTTAATAGCTATGTATGTCTTAGAAGTCAATATCTATGAAACATGACCTAAATGCTCACAAAGAAAGCATTTTTAGTATCTCCTTGTGTAAATCTATAGGATGATTTTTGTCCAAAGACAAACAATCTAATAAGCAGCTTTTGACTATGAAATCGTGTCTGGTCAACTTTGTTGTAGTAACTCCATTACAAAATCAAGTGGAATATATGGTCATCAATGTAAAGGATGCTTTGATATATGAATAACAACGCCGCATTTTGGGTTTCGCCGGGTTTGTATGAATCTATGACTTAGAATATAAAAATTCTTAAGTGATCCGCATATAAAAAATCAAGAGAATCATCATTACCTATATTTACATGTACATCATCGTCAACTTTCACATAGAAATCTGCATCCCACAAGGCAACAGCAGTGGCGAAGTAAATCTTTGTCTTGGCTGACAATTCAAGGTAACCCTCAATGTGTTCCTGCTCCCATGGGATTACAAACAAGTTAGAGTTGCCTTAGTTATTTTTTCAAATTATAACAGAAGATATCGTAAAAATCTGTGTAATCATGCTTTGTGTAAGATGAAATCTCGGCGGAATGGCTATAATGAAGAGAAGATAAGAATAGTACCAGCCTCAAGAAATCTCCATGCTTTCTGTCCTCTGCTTCGATGGCTCGATCAAGGATACCACCTGATGTAGCACTGCAAGGAAAGAATGAGAATTAGATTCCACTTGTCTTTGTCAATCTACAAGAGTGTAAAAATTGAAAGATGAATCATGTGAATAAGACTTGTACTTTGCAGTGAAAATCTGCAAACATTGGATATGATGCCTCAACTCAGGCTGTGTTTGTCTAGTGGTTCGGGAATGGGAATCACCTTAAGTTGCGTGTAACTCAAGACTTTATTTGATTCCCATCCCATAGGCATAGCTTAATTCCCATTTTGCAAAATGATAGTAATGTGAAAGTGAAAATATGAGAATAGACACAAGGATCACAAAAACTTAGCATTTCCATTCGTTTAAACACGAGAGGGGCAGATTCTCATTCCCACTGAAAAACCATCCAAAGGCAGCTTACAATAATCTTCTTGACATGAAGGCCAAAAAAATCTTAAATGTTTTTGTAGGCTATAACGGGAAAAGCCAATATGTAAAGGTATTTCTACTCAAATCAGTCTCGGCACAAGTAATCACCTGTGACCAATTACAAAGCGCATCACAATTCCCTTCTCTTCTTCAAGCTTCCTTAACTTATCGCCTATACAGCACACAATAGAGGAATATATTATAATCAATTACTACCACCCTATTGAAAAATAGGAAAACTGCAAGCAATAAGTCAACCCAAAAACCTTGAGCCATCCAAGTAGCACGAACTGAGTCCCTTCGCTTTCTGCTGCTGAAAGCAGTATTGATACCTACAACCATCAAGTATTTTCTTTTCCCACTTGATTCAGAAATTTGCAGATTGTCTGATACGGGTGAGCCATTAACTATAGACTCCTGTGCAGCCCTTGCAGCAGCTAACTCCATCTCTAAGTTTGATATTGTTTTATCCAGTGTTCTGCGCATAACATACATTTATGAGCTAAAAAATCAAGGATCTTTAGTGTGATGTAGAAAAAGAGTCTTATATCTTACTGTATAGCATTATGGGTCTTTGAAACTTCTCCTAGAATGTCTCCTGATTCACGCTTTACACTCTTCTGAAGAGACAGAAAGCAACGACCTATTAGTGAGGTAATGTCCCCAAGTAGATGTAAAATGAAGTTAGGAGTGTTTCGAGAAATAGTACTCACGATGTTTGGATCGCATCCGTCCGAAACCAACTTTAGCTGTTCATCGTCCACCTTTGTTGTCCTTGATATACCTTTTACTTCTGGGACCGTCCACATTCTATTTCCACAACAACACAATATTAGTAACGCACTGAAAAATTATAACCATGAAGTACTTACAATTACAATATTTGAGTAGAGGATACACATTGATCCAAATGTTAGTCGTGATTAAATTATGACAACTGAGTAAGAGGATACAGTAAATCGAACTAGGATCTTAGCAGCACGTTGGTACGGTATTTCCTTCTGATGACTGTTATGCTAAAATGAACTATCAAAGGTTCCAATTATAGAACTTACATATAAAATCACTATACAGCACAGAATGTGGCTACCCTCTACCTTAGTGCTTTTAAGTTGGCCTAGTGGCATCCTCTAAGCTCTGAATAATTTTCATGATATGCAGCAACAACCTTAAACCATCACTCGCTGGTTTTTGAATCATGAAGTATACTCATTAAAGGAAGGACTTTAACCCAAATCCTTCAAAAAGAAGGAACTAGAGTAAACTATTAACCTCCTTTTTCTTGCAATCATTATAGCAGAAAATACACACAACTAAGAGAGACACCAAAATCATGCAGGCTTGAGCCTTGTCTGGAGCTCCATTTTTCTCATTCCAAGTGTAAAAAGAACATCCATAAAAGCATAATTACATATTATGAAATCTAGATCTGAGTCTAACCCATTTCATTAATTAATTGGATACCATAAGCACCATTATACAATCACAAATGACACAAATCTAATCACAATAAGATCCAAAGCTAGCTACAGAACTAAAAAGCTCACCAAAACTTACCAGAAACATAGCTTAAAAATACAATTGGGAAAAACCCATCAAAACCCATTTGGGGAAATTAACAAAAGCCAAACCTTTCTCCATAAAATTGAAGCAAAACCCATGTGAAAAAAGGTAAAACAAAATTCACCCAATTTCAATTACTTATCTAAGCCACAACCAAATCAATCAAATAAAAAATTTCAAATGCTCCATTTCCGAGACACATAGCTCTTAGAGCCAAGCTCACCCTTGTGCTTCCAAGACATGGCGGTTCTTGATTCTCTACTCCAAATCCAACACTCTCAGCCAATCAGAAGCTAAATCAAGCAAAAACCCATCACAAGAATCGACCAACCAAAGCGACCCACCCCAGATTCAGATCCAAAGAGACGACTTTTATCTCCCCAGAGGTTGACCCCAAACTGGGTCTCCTCACGAAGCTCCCAAAATCAAAACTTTATTACAGAAATTAGAAAGATAGGGATTCAAGAAATCGGAGTGAACAGTATCAAAGCTCTCTCTCTCTCTAGAAAATGTGAGATGGTTTGTGCTATGTCTTTGTTGAAGCTCGGTGAGTCCTCTGTATCTGTGGTGGTGCGTGGAAGTGAGAGAGACCCAACAACTTTGCACTGTTCATATATATTTATAAAATTACCCAACCGACATTGAGTAAAGGTACTGTTTTTATTGTTTTCATGAATTAATTTAATCTAAATTTGATTCTTTTTTATTTTTATTTATGTTGTAGAATCAAATTATCGGTGTCACCGATGGGTGTACGAGTACCGGTCTTGATACGACATAGTAACTACCCATGTTAAACTACTTGTCTGAATCTTGTAAATTAAGCTACCATTCTTAGATTTTGTGATTTCAAAATGTTCTGTTTTGTCGCGTAATTCTTTGTTTCATTTACACAAAATATCATTTATATTCAAGTAAATTGGTCAATACTTTTGGTTTAGTGCTGTTGAAACTTAATTCTTAAGTTCATTAATAAGAAATTTAGCAAGTGGCTTTGAGTAGGGTTTTGTTGATTTTTTTTTAAGTTTTTAGCTACTTCTTACAAAGTCTGAAGGTCAACCCACTCGATCCTAAATTTCATGTGATAGCAAATCACCTCAAACTTTTGACCATTGATCAAGTAGAGCCTCCTTAAACCTCTGCGCCAAGTACGCTTTCACAGATTTTGTTGATCTAATATAGTAGATAAATATATTTTCATATATTTGTTATTGCACATAAAATTGGTGTCGGAATAAAAAATGTCTAAAAGGTATATTATGTGTTAAAAGCAAGGTTCTGTAACTCGGAACTTGAGAATATATTCTACTGACAAAAAGAGAGATCAGGCAAACTCGGGGAGATCACGAGCGTTTTATAATAATTAAATATACATATACTCATATTTATTATTTATTAACGACAAAATTAATTATATTTAATTACTTTCATTTCAAACTTATCAATAATCACTATTTTTTTCGAAAGACAGAGGGTTTGACTTTTGGATTATGTAATGGTTTATGACAAAAATGTCAAACCAGAATTAATTAGGTGAACCAGATTAAACCAGAATTAAGTAGATTTGACCAAAATCAATTGATTTGGAATAAATTAAACTAGATTAAATTTAAATTTACCCGGTTGACCGGTTTTGACCGATATTTTGGCCGATATTCTTTTTATCTTCTCGTGAACGAGTAAAATTTTGATATATCGCAGGTATATCATTGATATTTACTGGTATCCATAACACTTGTTAAAAGTGAAACTCTATGCATGCAAATATTTTTTACTTTCTACTCTAATATATGTAAGTATTTATTTATTTATTGGTATCAAAGAATCTGCATTATATCCCAAAATTTAAATGGGTATTATATAAAATGTTGAATGCAATATGAATTTTATATTAGACATATGAGAAAGTCGTGCATTTTTCTGTTTATTTATGTGATGTAAAATGTAACGGGTCCTGACTTGATTTTATCTTATCGCTGATGGAACATGTGTACAAAGTAACTTTATATTATTAGAGGAAGGTTATGCTTATGCATATGAATTTACATAGATGAAAACCATGAACAAAGTATAGCTAGATTTAAGGATGTTTCAACTTTCATGTGGTATATAGCAGCAGCACATTAGGGTGTTGTTGAAGACAAGACTGCAATTCAGACAAGTACATTAAATTGAATTTGGAAAGGACAATAACACATGCCCTTAAGCTGGAACCTATGTTGCATAGGCTGTCATCTAAACAATCGCATAAGTGTCAATGAGATAGTCCACACACAGACACTGAACAAAGATAGAGTGCACCACGTGTTAACAACGTGCTCCTAATAATAGGACTCTTAATTACAGGTCTAAAGCTTGTTTGTTTCCGACTTTTCTTTATTAATGGAACACTATAACCACAAGCCATGGAGATTCATTTTGAAAAAGAAGAAGAGAATCATATTTGAGTGATCCTCTCGTGACATAGAGAGGTCCATGCAATTGCAACCATTTGGCACGCCGCCACATGTTAAAACTAGATGAAATATTGGTCAAGTGCACCGACAAAATAAAAATGGTCAATGATGTCAGCGTGTGTCATTGGCCTCCTCATTCAAAATAGGGATGACAACGGATCGGATATAGAGCGGATATGACTACATTTGTATTCATACTCGCTCATTTAAGCGAATATCGTTATCTGCTCATGTATTGAGTACATGATCCGTTCAATACCCGACGATATGGAGCTCACACTAACATATGTGAAGTACTGAATTCGAATTTTAGTACATGCGAATTTTTCCTTCGGATGTTGATAAAGGGGTTAAAAGACCGATAACACGGTTTCACGAATGTCGGTCCCAGAACGGGAGGTTTTTCTGATTCGCTGATAAAAATAATATGAATAATAATTTTCCATACCTGAAAGTAAATATATAATTAATAAAAATAAATAAATCAGATCAAAATGGCAGCTTACTAGCAATGTATGTTGTTGTTATGCGGGCATCATACATGTGAATGTATGCTACTCAAATATGGCGATGATCATGTGCGGTGCCTTAACTATTAGTCACAATCTAAGGGTAGCATCTAACGGCATCGTTCGTGTGCGTTGCTCTTACCAATAGCAGTGTATTTTCCCCATTATGGCAGTGTTACATGTCCGATTCCCTTACACAAAAATACCCGTAGTGGTAATGACGGTGATTACAGGCAATAAACTATCACGGACCGACGAGAATGATCTATGATCAGCTCCTATCGACGAACTTGAAGCAATTTTGGCGATCTTAAGCAGCAATAACGATGACCGCAAAAAGGATGGAAAAAATCTCTTAACTCGACAGAGAAGCGTATCTGTTCTAATGGGGTTGGAATTAGGGATCACTAAACCTATTTCGTTAACATCGTTGTAAACAGGCAAAATACCTGATTTTGACGAGAACTTGGTATTACCAATCTGACGAGGTAGAGGCAGGAGTCACTATACCCGTCTCCAATCCGCTTGTTACATTCTTGTCGAGACCTTCAATCCATCTAGTAAGCGGGAGACTAAGATTTATTGACTGGCGAATTAGGAGTAGTTTCATCCGATGAGCTTGGGTCTTGTATGTTTTTACATTATCGGTGATGATACTAAGAACCAAATATAGTTTCCATATCTCCGTGTGGCTGACATTACATCCAATTTCTAACTACAATGACTCGACAGTGAGAATCAACATGCACTCTATCATGTCCAAGGTTAATTTATTATTCTTATAACTAAAACGAAAATTTTATCATTCAAAAAAAAAGAACACTATATCACTAGTGCATGATCTCAAACATTTTTTATTTCATCATTTTAAACCTATGTTCAAGGGAAAATGATATAAAATAAAGTTTTAGATAAATATAAAATTATATGTTTTAAATACAAAATAACAATATAATTTATGGGAAAATACTCTTAAGTATACTAAAATGTGTCTTTCAAATATAGGTATACCCAAATTTAAATTATCATTAATTTTTAATTCATACAAGTTTTCATTTTTGCCTATTTTACCTCAAAGCATGACTAAAGATAAGAGGGCAAGTGAGAAAGATATAGTCAAATTCGAGCGTACTCTTATGTCAGAAAGGTAAAAAAATTTGGTGTAATTATGTATTGTTTTATGTACAAGTAAATGTAAATTCTCTATGCATTTTTAATACAAATATTGGAATGGTCATATGACTGTAAATGTGGAATTGGTGGCTGAGAAGTGTCCATGCATTGCTGGTCTACCAACAAGCTTAGCTAGCCACCTATTTAGGTGGAGTCAATCATATATATTCTCTACAAAATCAACTTTTCAATACATCTCTCAATGTTTTTTATTTGCTTGGTATAAATATATACTACGGGGATTATATAATTTAGATGATCATCATAACACACTTGCATACAAATAGGGCCAAAAAATATCTTTAGCCATGAAATAATTGAATAATACATAATTCCACTTGATTCGAAATCATGATTTTAAAAATTACATGATTGATATCTAATGTTTTGAGGTGAGAGAAAGCAAGTGTCATATGAAATAGGAACTCATGTACACAATTTTATAAATTGAAGTGTTTATCAATTGGAATATCACATTTTAAAATTATGATCGTAACTAACTTATATATTTATAATAATGTTAAATTAAAAAAATGTTATCAATAGCTTGCACCACACATGATAATATAAGAATTTTCAGAAGGTCATAGCTTATACCCCTAATTTATATGGTCAAATATATACAAGTTGCTTTAAAAAAGAAAAATGTGACAATACTATTAAGGAAATATGGGAAGAGTAACATGTATGTGACATGGGAGTGGGACCAAAAATCAAACCCAACCCCAATAAGCAAATCTTGTCCCTTCAAAGCAATACTTCCCTCTTTCCTATATTATATATGGTATGCTTTAAGCAACCAACAGCAACAACTTCACAAATCTTCATTTTCTGGCTTTGAGCTTCTGCAACTTCTATATATTGGGATATACAGAAGTTGTTTTTGTTATCAGTTTGAATTTTATAGGATGTACTTATTCTCGTTATAATTTGATAAAATTTGAACGAAAAATTATAGGTTATAAATTTGTCCCAAAATCCATCATCATCCCAATGTTCGAATCCAAAATGTTTTCTAAGAAAATGTGTGTCTCAACTGCTAGGGTGTCACCTTAGGGTTGAAATACAATCTTAAGAACTCTTCAAATTCACAAGTTTGGTGTGGTGTTGTCATGTTTTATAGTCGAGCACAAATCCTAATAGACAACATGCTGATGAAAAAAAGTTTCAAACAAAAAAAGCTGAGTATAAATAATTTGCTTAAAATTGAACTTAATAATATTAGTAGATAATCCAAAACTAAAGTACCCATCAAAAAGTAATAAAGTGATAGGTCAGAGGCACGACATTTTGCTCATGATTTGAGTTTAGGGGCAAAATCAAGAATTTTTGGAAATGGTGCAACACTTCTTATTAGAAAAAATATAACTAAAATTTTTGTACGATAGATTTGAGCGGTTAAGTACTTTATTCATGGTCACACATTTGTTATATATATGAAGTTCATATGCAAATTCAGAAATTTTTAATAGGGTCGGCATTTGTTTAAATTAATTGAAATTTTAAAAACACTTTCAATCTCTTTATTTAAACATTTGATTAAAATTGTTATAATCTATCACAAGTCGAATTCGAGTCAAACATTGGATTCGTAACTCATTTAATAAACAAGGGAACATCAAGCCTAACTTTTTGAGATTGAATGGGCTGATGATAAGCTAGCTCACCTAAGATATAATTTATTTGATATATTTGCACATAATTTTTCTTTTAATTAAAATTTATGGTAAAAATTAGGCAAGTTTAACAAGATTTAATCTTGAATAATTTTTAGAGACGAACTCGAGTTTAAATATACATATATGCGAGAAACAATTTTTCGAGTCGTATTCGGGTTTGATTTTTTCTGCAAGTCGAGGTTAACAAATTTAGACTAAATTTGTTTTGTTTGTCTCTTTATACTTTTTAAAACAAGAAAAGAGTATTTATTAATATTGATCTAAAATCAAATAATAGAAAACAGCGATGGATCTCATGAATTCAAAACGAAAAGAATGTGTTTTATATAAAATAAGTATAATAATTATTGAATTAGATGAGGTAATATTATATTTTACAAAAAATAATTAAATAAAATTCATAAAAGGATTTATTTTATTAGAAAGTTATATACATAATAAGAAATAATTTGTAAGATAGTTTTATACGGGTAATACACAATTTAAATTGTAAAAGTTGTCTTTCCTCCTTGTGGTCTGTACCCTTCACTCGTGGCGATTTGGGTTGTTCGTTGAAAATCGACGATGTCTCACAGTGGCACGGCTCCGCCTGTGAGGGCTTTTAGTACGGCGACGGTTCCGGGTCTTGTGGTGGTAGCTGCGACGGCAGCTGGCGGTGAAGGAGGCAGATCTAAGGGGATGGCA